>LQNS02277096.1:8473677-8501474 GCA_001587735.2 Parhyale hawaiensis | reverse complement strand
ATTCTTCCCATTGACAGCTACACATTGGCGTCTACCTGTAAAAATTTGACTAACAACAGTGAATATGGAACCACCAACACCTATCAATCTGGGCTTATTAAGCAACTAAAAGTGATTCACGCGATCAAAAATTGCACTGGAGACAAGCTGGACCAACCTAGTCTCATGATGCCTATCAAGTGCCAACTGTAACACTTGAAAAATGTGAAGCAAAACATCACAATTCCCAAACCCTTACGAAAACCATACTGCGTCGGAGGAAAGATGCCATGCTTCACAAGAAAGTGACCAAACCTCGACAATACCAACCTTTCCTAAACATTAGACGAAAAAGATGTGATCGAGAGGGGTCTATAGTCACAGGTCCGAGATGAGACACAGCCCTTTGGAACAGGCGTTAGATGAGCGAAACGCCAGCATTCTGGGAAAGAACCTAGCCGTAACTTTCGGCGGAACACAAAAGCGAGTGGGGCTGCAAGCACACCAGCCACCTTCCAAGAAAGAGCGAAGACATACCAGATGAATAAATGCCACCATTGGGGTACAAGTCAAGAAGAAGGCTGTGCACGTCAGAAGTTCTTAAAGCGCAACGTGAGAACCTCGGCTCACGATTACAGGCGAAAGGAATGAGCACCTGGTCTCGGTTCGGCTTCTCATCGAAATAGCGCAACAAAAGTCCGCTTTGGCAGCAGGGTCTACGACAAGGTCATCACCAGCACAAAGTGAGCTAACAGACAAAGCTAACAACTCCCTGGACCTCAGCTTCCTTATAAGTAGCCCTGCCCGGCGCTGCAGTTCTCTGAAACGCTGAAGGTCAACATCAGACGTGCTAGTGCACCAACGGGAGTATGCTTCCTGTTACAACTGACGCATCCTCCGATCGAACTAGGGATCATTGCCAGTTCTGACCGCACTGGAGCGGAAAAAGACATAGGTACGCACTATGTAAAAGAAAAGACGATCCAAAGTAGGATCAGGATACTTTCTTACGACAACCCAATGTAGCGTACGGATGGCACCAGTAACAGCGTCCCAATTCACTATGGGCTTCAAAAAATACTTCACGCCTGACAGTGACTCTGGGGACCCTCTGATGGACTCGCAGCGTTGCAAAAAAAGGCACTATTTCGATATGAACCAATTGGAGACGACACTGGCACTCCAACCAAAGCAGGAACAACATTCAACATGAGATTAAGAACACCAACCATCAAACGGATGGGTCCTTCAACCATTGTACGCAACCAGAGGCAGTTACGAAATTGAAGGCTGCGTGGTTATGGCAGTATGTCCTTCTATAGAGCCTAACCATTCCTCACGGTGACAGTGAATATCACCCATAACGACGAATCCAGAACGGCTATCAGATGACTGAATCCAAGCCATTGTATACAAAATGCAATCGAAAACCCTATCATCAGCTGACGGACTACGATACACTAAAAACAAATAGAAGTATTCAAACGAGCCATAGACCTGAAGCACCGTCAGCTCACAACTTGGACACTCATATTCTCTCTGCTTAGACACAACAACACTTTTACGCCCGTAAGCCGTCTGAGCCCTCTAAATCCAGAACACGTGTCTCGCAACTACAATATTGGCGTTTCAAAATTCGAAACCATCAACTCAGGAGCATGATGATGGCTAGAGAAGAGCGTCTCCGAACACAGTACAAGATAATAATTGGAGGGGGCTACAGAAAGCTCAGCCACATAGCATAGAGACCTTGAACATAAGCACACATGACGCGGCATGAACGAACACTACATAGAACCACAAGGACCAGGGTTAAGCTCCACATCCGGAAAGCGAACTATCAGGCTGGCAGAAAATAGAAGAAAAATAATCAGCATATGATAGAGGATCACATCAATCGTAAAGAAAATATCGACAGTCCTGGTGGCTACGGAAGCGACCTGCTATCAACGCTACCCAGACCCCGCAATCACAAGTACAAGTTTTGGCCGAATAGAAAAGAGAAAGAAAAGGGATAAACCACAAGGTTGAACTTCCTGATAGCAGAGAGAGGAGCAGACTGTAGGAGACCGAGTACCCAGCACTGACAACAGTCAGTTCATCTCCATTGGATCAAAAGGTCTCACCTGCCTTCAGAGTTCCATTTCTTCCAACTCAGGGGCTAATAGAGCCCCAACCCATATCTGGCTCATACGGTAGCGGGGAATGCTAAAATAATGTTATTGGCCGACACTGCGATAACATCGTCTTGGCGGCACAGGAGTAAACTTTGTTTTTCGGTCCCGGTACATACCATTTTTCATGAAATGATATCGCTGTGATTTAGTTAAAGTATTCTCGGCTAGAAATAATGTGTATTATATTGTTACTCATTGTGTGATAAGGTTACCAAAAATTTGTTGACCACCATTATTAAAGTCTTAGAATGCAACGCTTCGAAGCACTTGCATCATCATCAGGCTGGAACAAAGAAAAAGGAAAACCTCAATACATACCAAGAAACGAATCAGTAATTGTTAAAATAATTGACCAACACGTATCATAACTTCATTGCAAGTAGCACAACCATCTAGCTAAATTTCCGTTCTTGAAATAATAGGAAGAAAGCTATATTATATTAACACCTATGCCAGTACAACGACAATAAAAAGCAAGGGAAGGTAGAGAAGAGCGCTGTGCCCCACATGACTGCACGCACGTCCCTGCACCTGAGCGATTTATGGGAAAATGGCCTCCCCCATACGAGGATGATACTACGCGACCCAAACCTAACTATGTAGTGGCGCTGTTGCCAACTAGCGGGTTTACAGGGTTCCGAGAAAATAGTTTGAGGGCTGCGAAGTTTAAAACATTGTAACATTGTTATATAATTTAGCTTAGGCCGATGAATTTCATCCCAACACTAAAGTATTGTTCGGCGTTGCTCACAGAGAGCACATCCAAATTTTTGAAGCGCTGCTTATATATAACTTCAGGCCTAAGCTAAATAACAATGTTTTAAACTTTGCAGCCCTCAAACTATTTTCTCGGAACCCTGTAAACCCGCCAGTTGGCAACAGCGCCACTACATAGTTAGGTTTGGGTCGCGTAGTATCACCCTCGTATGGAGGAGGCCATTTTCCCATAAATCGCTCAGGTGCAGGGACATGCGTGCAGTGATGTGGGGCACAGCGCTCTTCTCTACCTTCCCCTGCTTTTTATTGTCGTTGTACTGGCATAGGTGTTAATATAATATAGCTTTCTTCCTATTATTTCAAGAACGGAAATTTAGCTAGATGGTTGTGCTACTTAACTGAAATGAATTTATGATACGTGTTGGTCAAATATTTTAACAATTACTGATTTGTTTCTTGGTGTGTAATGAGGTTTTCCTTTTTCTTTGTTCCAGCCTGATGATGATGCCAGTGCATCGAAGCGTTGCTTTTTAGGATTTTAATGATGGTCTTCAACCAATTTTTATTAACCTTATCACACAATGAGCTACAAAATTACAGAAAAGCCGAGAAATTAGACAATGTGTTTTATAGAAATTTGTAATGTATTGTAAATCATACATGGACTATTAATAAAATAGTAGTCACTAATGTAACCAATAACAAAGTAAGAGTTGCACTTCTAAAAGATGTGAATATTATTGGTAAGCGTTGCGGTTCATTAGTTGTTTTCTTCCTCACTATCAGCGATTGCTATCGTTTCGCTATGTCAGCGGTCGTCATCGTTACTCATTATTTCGTTGAAACAATTAGGGTGATACTATTGTTAATTCCTTTCCAATTTTTCTAAGGCATTACCTGTAGTTGATAAATATTTTTGAATAAAGATCGGTAAAAGTATTATTTTGTAAGTATTACCTTCCTAATATAGTTAATTTAACTAGCTGTACCCGTGAAACTTTCACGGCTTTGAAGGCCTTTCAGACGGACCCGTGAAACTCTCATACTTGAGCATGATAATGCCGCACTTATTCTACAACCCTGTTATTCGATATATTAAGACCATCCTGTTATTTTGGCTGATAATAATTCCCAGCACTGGCGTAGCCATGGGGCCTGGGAGCGTGGGAGGACGCACTCCATCCCGAAACAGTCTAACAGTCTCACACCCCCCTCCTCCTCCCCCCTCTCCTCCCCCCACCACCCACTGAAAATGAGGTCTTAAAAAGGTTGCCTTGCTTAGGTCCTAGTTTGTTTTGTCAAGCAGTTCCTCACCCTTCCCTCCACGAAAATTTTCCTGGCTACGTTACCGATTCCCAGTGAAGCTGCCCCGTCTAACCAAAAACCGCGGAATGCCTACGCCAGCAGCAAACAACGATACACGTTTATACATACAGGAGAGCTCAGCCGAAGAAAAATAATCGTTAAAAAGAACCTTGCCCAGCTGCACCGAACTGCTGACCCCGGCCGTATCATAGATATCCAGCTTTCCGAAGTCATCGAATCTCTAATTTCCTTCCGTCTATTAGTGATGAAAATCGTGACACACACCGCAGGTAGGTAGGTAGGTAGGTAGGAACAAGCGTATTAATATATAGATATTCAAATCATCCTTAAATATCAGAAAACTTGAACTTGTATTTCAATTTTTGAAATATTGCTTGCTTAACAGCTGCAATCATTTTTTTGATAATGCGCATGATCAGCCCGCTAGGGAAATCACGGCGCGATCAATTTTCATCATAAACAAAACGAAAAACGTGTATTTCTTGAATGGATGCTGTGTCCAACAAGGTTAGGGCACAGCATCCTGAGGTTTTCATTCTTAGTACTAACATAAGAATAATATTAAATACTAACATAAGAGAGAATTAGCATTTGGTTTGCAGAGATACTGGTACAATGCGTGCATCTTAATAAGGAGATGATATTGACACAATAATTGACACTATTTTCTGTTGAAAGAAGTGTTGGTTACACAGAGCTGGGGCAAAAAGTTTTTTTTTTTTAAGAGTATGAAATGCAGTATGCAGAATAAAGTGGGTTAAGGCAAGACGTTGCGTATTAGTGAATGGTACGTTTACAATGATTTCAAAATAGGGTGAAAAGCGGGATGTGAAATTTAGAGGATATAGACCAGCGAGCGAGCCATAGGCTACTCAGGAGTGAATGTGAAACGGACGTTCATTGCATGGTAGATGAGACGGTAGCTATCTCTGATAGTTCTAGATCCTTTCCGGTCTAAGCTATCGCATATATTGGAGCTGAATTTCTTTGTAGCAGTTCGAGAGGCTCAGTCTCGGCTGGGGTTTTCGTTCCTTATGTGCATGATTCATCTCGCTTATACTTTCTTTAGCTGAAGGTTTTCGTAGCAGAACTTCACGCTGAAAAGACGCCTTTTTATATTCTATTTAACTTACACCGTAGTCAAATTTCGCCCCGAAAGGTTTACATATTGGTTGATTGCAGCTCAACGTTTGACCAAGTCCAAACTGATATTTGTGCCTTATCTTGCAGGGGGTCATTTTTTGCTCTCGCAAAATTCATTGCAATACAACTTGAGTTTCAGTAATGGAAGATCACGGCTGCAGATATGAGACCTATTTTACAGCGAAGCCTATAGCTACTGGGATCCGGACGCAATAAATAGCTTAATAACAAAATTATTGCTGTCATTTTTGACGGCTGGGCCCGTCATCATTCTCTCATCCTATGTTATTGTTAGCGGCGCCCCCAGGAAGACTCTGAAGGTTACTTAAGCAATTAGCTGGGCCTTTGGGACGTCTGTCTTTGGTGCCTACTTTGCTTCCTTTCGTTTTATAGTCCACTCCCTTCTAATTTCCTGTTGTTCATCTTCTCCGACTTGCTGTTCGTACATGCGTGCAAGGGTTCTACGTTTCTATCGGCAACTTGTCCCTTGCTTCTCCCTCTGTTACATCGCTGTTGTAGTTACAGAGGATTAAACCGTTGAATGAACAAGAACACATCTGCCACTTACGGCACTATTTCACGTCCACTCACAGAGGCAGTAGCGAGTGGACCACCCATCGCCGCCTTGGACGCCCTCTCCACTCAAAACTTGCCTTGCTATTACGCGGCTATTCATGAAGGGCCTTCACAACTCTCGTCGATATACGATTCAGGAGCTACTGCGTAAGGATGTCATCGAGTGAGGATGTACTTTCTGCTAGTGTATCATGCTTAAAAAAACGCACGAGGCTGAAAAACCATAGTTTAGGTTATACAAGTCAGCTGAACCGGCTTTTAATTAATTATCTTTTCGGTATTGATTCCTAATTGCTTGGCTTTTGTTACTGCCTGCTTCAACTGAAGGATTTATTGGTTTGCATGCAAGGAATTTTCAATTTGTTCTAATTCAACAGCTCTTTTTATTACCTCCACCATGGAGGTGTTTGTTTGTCACGCCTGTTTGTCTGTTACCACGACAACTGAAAAGGTTATAAACTGGTTGTTAAACGAAAGCATATGATAAATTTTTTATGGATTTCCGTTCCTCTCTTTGTCTGCCTTCTTTTCAAGTGCCGTAACTCAAAAATTTGTGGACTAATTTTCACGAAATTCACAGGATTGTTTAGCATAGTAGGAAGAGTGAGTTACTAAATTTTCGTCGTGATCTGTTAGTTCGTTTCTGTGTTTAGTTTTATACTTGTTAGCCCAATAACGCAAAAAGTTATGGATGCATCTTATAAAATTAGAGGAGTTGTTCGTAATGTTGAAAGACATAATTGATTGAAATTTGATAATGATCGGTAGGTCCGTTTGTGTGCTTGACATATGTTTGTCTGAATGTTTACTTGCAGCATAACTAAAGAACTTGTGAAATGATCGAGAAAATTACAGAAACAGTTGATACTGTTGAAAGGCAAACATGATTAAATTTTGGTGGAGATATGCGCTCTAGTTGTTTATTTTATAGTCTAAGCCTAGTGTCCAAAGACGCTGTATTTCCCATGAGCAATTGTCTCGCCTCGGCATTGAACCAAGAGACCATTTGTGCAGCTACGCCCCTGTGTCGTATGACGGGCCTGGTCATAGGTAGGTACCTAAGGATATGTAACTTTGTATAATATTTGTACCTTGGAGGGGTTTCAGGTCAGTGCGGAAATGGCTCCTGGCCTTTAAGGGATTGTGGAGCTGAGGCCATTCTGTGAGCCTCGGATTATTGTACAGTTGTGATAAACTGAAACCATGCGACATCCCAATTAGTGCCTATGGTATAGCTTTTACAATGTAAGACATTAGAGTAACCGTAAGTCACTGTAAGGCTGAATAGATATGGTGATTAAACTATGTATAGGTATATCGACTAGAGATTGGAGAAGGACTCGGAGAGCGCATACCTCTGCCAAGTGAGGCTATGTTAACAAAAGAATTCGAGTTGGTCCTGAACCCCAGATTTCCTTTCATCATTGCCACAATTGGTCTTTTGTGCCTCTTGACATTCCCAACAGTAATTGTAATTTACTTGCCCTCAGGGGCATATTGTGGCGGGCCCTTTGCCTGCCATAATATGTTTGGGCATCATGCACCCGAGGGTCCCGAGTGCCTTTTCCTCAGGGGATGTAGCATCTGGCCGCAGTTCCTGCTGAGAAGGCTAGTTCTCTATGTTTCCTTTCTGTCCCGTGAGGTGGGCCGCCGATCGAGGTGACTGACTTTTTCTGTGGGGCTCTTACCTCGCCCGTGCGGAAAGCCACTGAAGGGACCGTCTGCACGAGCGCTTCTTTCTTCTATCTTCTCTTTTCGTCCTTCATCTCTTGCCACCTGAGCACAACGTTATAGTTCCGGCTGTAAGCCGAGTAAATCATCTCAGATCGCTATTGATTGTCTAAGTTTCAGAAATAGCGGGACAATACCAACATAATAATAATTTGCTCAAAGATCCGTCCGTCACTTCTTAAATAAGGTATAATCAAACACACAAACGGCACTCTGTTCATCACCAGAATGTAGTCATTTATACTTCTCAAAATATTTTCTAATTCATGCAAATTTCATGATTCTTTAATAACGGTTAGGTATTTCACGCCCAAGCATGAAAACGGAGGCAAACGAACTGAAATCATCACAGAGATTTGGTTAGTTGCTCTTCGTAACATTACCACCAAATCATGTAAATTTCATGAAGATCAATTTAAATTATGTTACCAAGAAAAAACTTGAAAAACTCCGACGCCGAGGGTTGGCAGAAGTAATCAAAACATGATAAACACCTTCGTGTGTTACTTTGTTTATATAGATACTTGTATGTTTCGTTTCGCGCTCTTAGCACAATAGGCGAAAATCTGCCAGGTTGCTGCTTGCTAAGGTAATATTTTTTCCTCGTGTCCCCTAAAGTGGTAGCGATTGCGCGGCTCAGATGAAGTTAAAGAGAGCATCTGATGATAATTTGAATGGGCCGTTGAAGCATATTCCTGAGCATATTAGTTGCATTTCAAATGAAGATGGTTCTACACAAATTCCTTGCTGTCATTTTTAGCAGCGCGGGTACTTTAGTAATACATATATTCCGTCCGTCTGCACGATACGCTTTCAGTATTGGATAGGGAAGTTTTAGTGTCTGATAAGATCTCTGGAGAGGAATATAGAAGTAGGGGCCAAGTTTAGTGTTAAGCTTTACTACTCTCAGGTCCTAGGTAGATACTCGAAGGAAATAAATACTGAAGGGCGTGCCTCCAGCGAAATTTTGCTTCAGTAATTGGCTGATGTGATGCAGGTCATATACTTACACCTGAGAACTGACCGTCAGCCAGTCGCTCGGACCAAGTGTGCCACCGAAATTTAGGTAACTATGGGGTGTTTGAGGTTACAGCCATTTGCCAAGGCAGTATCCTGAACAAATTCCAGGTCATAGTCTATATTATACTAAAAGTCTGTGAACCGTGTTTGTTTGCTTGTGTATTTATTGTTACGTTTATTTGCTTGTGTCTTGTTCGACACAGCTTCTTCGCTTTTAGGCTGGAAGAAATTCGAGAGATGAAAATGTAATTAGCTTAGATAGGCCTACCTAGGCGGCAGTAGACTGACTGTATCTGTGATACGGAATTTCAACCTGAACTTGCCTGCAAGAACGGGCACCCTGGAAATGTAACTGAAATACGTAAGATATAAATTGACTTTACTTACAGCCTGGGTGTTGAATACTCATTAGAGAAGCAAAGAATCTGTTGATAGTGAGCCTTATGGGCAGCTCCTTGGCGGGCAGGAGAGGACGGCCGAATAGCGGGTGGTCTGTGCCCAGCTAAATAACACCTGCTTTTTTGCGAAAACGAAGACGATCGCAACGACGACCCAACGGGTCACGGGTCGTTGAGTTGCAATATGAAGCTTTTATTATGTGCCGTTTTCACACGTTGAAGCTAGTTCGAATAATAATTCTTTCAGATTAGTGCAGTCGCAGTTGCTGTGAATGAAAGCTACTGATGTTTCCTCTCCGCAGATCGAACCTCGCTGTGTAGCTACCATCCACGACGCTCCGTCACGACTGTGGACCACGTTCCCACTGCAGTGTAGAGGCCACTTCAGCCGAGCCAGCAGATCCCCTCCCAGGGAGTATATTTATTAATTTTGATCTAATATTCTAGCTATTAGCTAATACTCTAAGAATGGAAATAATAGCTTTAGCACAAAATTGACCATATCTCATTTTTGCGCAATCAAATTTTCATGAAACTTACTGGGAAATTGTGACATCTTATGGCAACACTATTGAGTTTTACATTTTGCTGTGTATCCTTATTGGCAACTCTTGGCATTTTTTCTCTTTTTGAGGTGAACGACAATAATAGCTTCTTGTATATTCTGCTAAATTGGGGCGTGGAAAAGCTATAACTAATAACGAGAAAGAAATAATCGTCAAAGAAACTGCTAAAAGCACCTCTCCTTATGGTATTGCCCGAAAAATAGAACGCCATATTCACACAGTGACAAGATTCTTGAAGGACCCTTCACCACAAAAAAAAAAGATCAGATGCTGGGCATTCAAAAACTGTTCCTGATAGACATGAGAAATGTGGTTCGTCAGCTATGTAAAAGACCTTGGCAAACAAGTAACTCAATTTTTACAGCTGCTGGGGTTCCTGAAGGGCCTGAAACCACAAGAAATGACATCCTTCGCCCCGTTGCTTCTGTCAAATCCCCTCTGAAATTTCCTCCTCTGATCCCAAGACATAAAGTTTTGAGGATGGAATGGGCAGAGAAATACATGAAGATCAACATCAATCGTGTGCTTTTCACCGACGAAACCCGGGCAACCCTTGACGGACCTGATGGGTGGCGGAAGGGTTGGGTGCTACCTGGAGGTAAGTGTCATCAACGCGTGAAACGTCAACAACAGGGAGGTGGTGTTATAATATGGGCTGGTATCATAGGGGATCGACTTGTAGGTCCGGTTAAAGCAACTGATGGCGTGAAAATTACACCTGCATCATATTGTGACATGTTAAAGGACGCCTTGGTCCCATGGCTGGATGACATACCTTTTTTGTTGCTTCGAAACTTGATTTTCATGCATGGTAATGCGCCTTCTCACTCTGACCGTGTACCACAGCATTTCTGGTCTCTTTGAGGTTTCATGGAGAGAAACTGATGGTTTGGCTTCCGTGTTCACCAGATCTAAACTCACTTGAAAACTTCTGGACCCTTCTGAAAAGGGAAATATACGAAGATGGAAGGCAGTACAAATAAAAATCTTTCCTGTGGGATGCTGTTGCTGCAGCAGCAGCAAGGGCAGTTCTACCTTCTGCTGTAAAGAAACTAATTGGCTGCATGAATTCAATGATTATTGCAGTTATTAAACGTCATGGGGGGTCATGTTGGCAAATAAGACTTATTATTTCAGTCATTGTAATCTTTAGACTTCAATTTTCACACTCCTACTTTCTCATCTTCTCTTTTCCCTGCCACAATATGTTTGCGCATCACGCACCCAAGGGTCTCGATTGCCTTCTCCGCATGGGGTGTTTCATCTGGCCGCAGTTCCTGCTGAGAAGGTTAGTTTTGTAGAGTTATGTTCTCTCATTCCTTTCTGTCCCGCGTGGTGGGCCGCCGGTCGAGGTGACCGACTTTTTCTGCGGGGCTCTTACCTCTTTTTCCCTGACTTACTGCTCCCATGCGCGTTGATCCTGTGTAGGAACACCTTCTAGTTTCCCATATTTCTATCATCATACTGAATGTCCCTTGCTTCTTCCTCTGTTAGGTTAGATCGCCATTGTTGCGGAGACGACTTAAACTACTCAATATAGCTAATAAGAATAATAATAATGAACACTTATGAATAATGATTTCTTGTTTTGTACATATTATTCTCATTTGCGTTGTTCATTTTTGCTCCTTTGGTGACATAAAACTGTGAATTTTTTTTTTTTTAAGTCAAAAAGCTGTCACCGCCGCTCAGTGTTATTAGTAAAATTCACAAAAAAACACAAATTTTCCTACAACCAGCTCGATTAGTCGTTTGAAAATTTAGACACTATAAGGATCATGAGTTTAACTTTCTGTGAAATTGTCACTGAAATTCATGGCCAAAAAGTTGATATGTGGTCAATTCTGCGACAAAGCTATTATTTCCGTTCTAAGTGTATTACAGTCCGCTGTAAATATTCAGGGTATATTTTTGCGGGCCCTGCCATACTAAAATATACTGTGTGTGGGCTTCACTACTCCCCCTGGGACGGGGGGGGGCTGAGTACGGTTTCTGCAGGGAATGCTGTAGCTGGCCATAGTTTCTGCTGACGAGGTTAGTTAGCGGAGTTTAAGTAGGTCCTCGATATTTCCCCTTCTGCTCTGCGAGGTGGCCGTCGAATGGTGATAAAGGTACCTTTCCCACGAGGCGACTGCCTGCTTCCTTGTTGACACCTACTTAGCCTCGCAGAAGTATGTGAGATAAAATACAGTATTGCCCTCGTAGTTTTCTCCTATTTAGTGTCCTGTAGGAGAGAGCAGTTTCCGTCTTACTTTGGCTGATTTTTGATGTGAAAGAACTGAACTGTTTTCGCCCTTCCTGTGTTATGGGCAGTAGTGCCCCCAGAGGGTTTGTGTAGGTTACCTTAGCCATTAGCTAGCCCTTCGATAAGTCTGTCTTTTGTGCCCACTTTCACTGTTCTTCCTCTTCTTTCCCGACTTGTTGTTCCCATGCGCGTTGATCCTGTGTGGGAACACCTTTCTGCATGGGTTCCCAGTTTTTCTATCAACATATTATATGTCCCTTCCTTTTCCTCTCTAGAAGAGCTTAGTACTTAGTTAGGGAGGCTTAAATCTTCTTATACTACTACTACTAAACTGTTCATAGGTAGTGAAGTTTGGGGCGGCCATTTCGTATCTCCATCTGTAAGGTACGTCTCCATCTGAAGTCCACTGCTTCTGCCCCACGACAGTAATGTACTTCAGATAAAGATACTAAGGACTGCCCGATACTCGATTTCCCCCATTTTCTGACGAAATGTCTTTTTTTTTTTTTTTTTTTTAACTATTTGCGTAAACACCAAAAGCGTTATAGTTGAACCTTCATGTTGTAATAATTCATGTAACTAATTAGTAATGGATAATGAAGGCATTTTCTACGTATCCCATGCATCTGTGGGACGGTCAGTACGGTACTTTCCTTCTCGCTTCGTTCGCATTGGTTCGGAGAACATGGATTTGATGCAGGGGCGATGATCATTAAGCTGACTCCACAGTCGATCTCGGTGCAAGCTGCAATTATGATAGCGCTTGCAAGCACACAAGCTGGGTTGTGGACTCGATGTTTCTGTGCCCAAGGAGTCTTGATTTGGAGGAAATCAGGCCCATCTGTCCTGGGACTTTGGCATTACCTTGAGTTATTATTGTTGTTCTTAACAGACATCGCTTATCTAAAAAGGTTCCTTGCATGCCCTCAAAGTAGACGATAATTCATTAGAACTAGTGACGCCAACCTTTCGGATGCGACGGTAACGACGGCACTATAAATTTAGTAAATCATCGTACTCTAAAATAATCGTCTTGAAAATGTACCGATAAATTAATGTTTTACCATTCTGAACTTTCCGAAGTCCTTCCACCCCGGGCCGTATCCCTGTCATAATATTTATGGGCCTTACGACCCCAGGGGCAAACCGGAGTACCTTTTCCGCAGGAGAGATGTTTCAGCTTGCCGCAGTTCCTGCTGACGAGGTTAGTTTTGTAAAGTTAGGTGGCTCTCTAAATTTCCTTCTCTGTCCCGCAAGGTGGGCCGCCGATCGAGGTGACCAACTTTTCTGCCCGTACGGAGATCGTCCGCACGGGCGCTTTTTCTTCTGTCTTCTTCTCTTTTCGTCCTTCATCTCTTACCGCCTGAGCACAACATAGTGGTTCCGGCTGTAAGCCGAGTAATCCTCTTAGATCGCTATTGATCGTCTTAGATTCGGAACTAGCGAGACAATACCAATATAATTATAATTGAAACATTATTTGGCCGAAGTTGCCTGAGCTGACAGGGCGCTGAAATCGAAGTCGGATTCCACAACCCTGCCTGTCATCAGTCCACCGTCAGGACTTTCGGCGACATAAACTTGTTACCTCCGCCAAGGAGATTATGTTTTCGTCGTGTTTGTCTGTCACCAAGATAACTCAAAAAGTCAAGAACCAATTTGGACGAAATTTACTGGATTTTTTGTTTTTATAAGGAGGAACAAATGATTAACTTCGGTGAAGATATGTCCATCCGTTCGTTTGTTTGCCTCATTTTCCTCAAAGCCATAACTCAAAAAGTTATGGAGGGATTTTGATGAAATATGAGTTGCTAGGTATATAACATTGAGTAATGACCAAATTTTGGCAATGATCTATTAGTTTGTTCGTTTGTCACTGTTTTTAATTGTATGATTGTTAGCAGTATAACTCAAAAAGTTATGAACGGATCTTCAAGACAATTGCACAAGCTGTTATTACTATCAAAAGGCACAAATGATTAGATTTTGAAGTTTATACAAAGAAAATTATGGTTTCAGAGATATTTTGAATTTTTTGCTACCGTTGCCTCGCTTGGCGGAGGTATGGGCTCTCAGAGTGCTCTCGTTATCAGATAATAAGTGTGCTAGTTACAACCTGTTGAATTGAGTCTCTAGCATTAGCCCTCAATCGGTTACCCGTGAGATTTTGAGTTAGCTCAGCGTAATTGTGTTGCTTCTAACACTTGCAACTCGATTCCATGTATCAGAGCCAAAGCTCCTGTCTGAAGTTTCGAAACAATCAAGCCTTGTATGTGTAGGCTTAATTCTCGCGCCCACTCGATTTTGCTCCCACTTATCAGGGGTACCGGAAAGTCCTGTCCCTGTTTTTGTTAAGAATAATAATTGAAAAATATATTAGTGACCAATCTTTATTGCTCTACAAAATAGAAGAGCTTTACTCCCCCTTTCAAAAAAAGCTCCTTTGGAAGATATAAACTCCGCGTTGTGAATCTTTTCCACACATGAAATGCTCTAAAGAATGGAAAAAGTAGAAATCTGAGAGCGAGCAAGCTCTTGCGAGTGTTGAGGGTGATGAAGAACTTCCCAACCTAAGGATTTTACATTTTCTTATCTTAAGTTTGTTTTGCATTATTGCGTTGCAAAATTATTTCTTTTTTGTTTGCTACAGCAAGACATTTTCTACGCAACGATGCATTCAGTCGTTAAAGTTGCTGACAGTAAATGTCAGCAGTCAGTTTTTTTTGCTAACTTTTCGCTCAAAGTCAACCTTTGGGGAATTCGTTCAAGATGCAGTTACACATGATTCACTTTGAAATTTTTTCTTCAATGGGCTATGGTTGTGCTTAACAGAACGTCTGACATCAGATTTGACCTTGAAAACAGCTATTGACGTAATCTGATGTTATAATTTGATTGAAGAATAGCAGACAGAACTTTCCCCTACCCCTAATCGCTTGTGCGTTTTTCTTCCCGTACCCCGAATAATTATTCGTTTTTTTTTCTCATGCTTTCGCAGGTTTTTTTGGCCCAGCGATGCTCTTCTCGTTTTCAGGATCGTTTGCTTGATATGCTGGTGGTCCCTTTTTCTCAGCACAAAGGAAAATAGAGTTTGTATTATTATGGTTAATAAACCTAGGTGTCTCTATTATTTCTATGCTGAAGGTGTACAGCAAGCCCTTCATCGACATGCAAGATCTGTTCAGTACATTATTTTGTGGAAACATAAAACACTGTGCATCTAAGACTTGTAAGTGTTGATTAACTACCGTTATTTACAGCCCGAGCAGTATCCGCGGGGGGTTCGAGTTTCTAACGTGTCTGTGTATCTGCTCTTCCGTACCGGGTTCTCCCATGAAAAATTTCATGGGTATTCTGCTCAGTAGCGGCGTGACCGTTGGCCAGTTAATGAGATAGGGTGTAGCAAGTGGTCATGCAAGCCGTGAACGATGTTTTGGATTCATTTTTTTCCTCCAAGTCCCGTATCAGAAAATCCGTGTGTGCATGAAAGGCTTGCTGTATTATGCGCGTTGGTTTTGTACGTGTATAAGTAATAATGATTTGTTCACCGGAGTACTTCGATTAGCGCATCTGGGAACCCAGCGAGTACGTGCGACCAATAGGCAAGGGCGTGCAGGAAGTCTTTCCCCAGCTGATGTTGAAACTTTTATTCGAATAATTCAAGAAACCACGTGCTTTGTGGTTGGCTTGCCTGCAATTTACTTGAGTGGTAATCTATTGTCACTTTATGAATAGAGTTAACTTCCTCTATTCTCTTTTATGATTTTCTACTCTTTCCATGATCACCTATAAACATCACATAAGAATCTACTTCGCTGTTGTATAGCGCTCCTTTCGGTTACGTCGAGAAAACCCTCAATATAATGAGTGATAATTTCATGTGCGTGCGTGCTCTCTGTACCCTCATCAAAGTTGTCTCTACAGGTGACATTGTTTACCTACGCCAAGGAGGTTATGTTTTCGTCGTGTTTTTCTGTCTGTCTGTTTGACTCTTTTTCTGCCACCAAGATAACTCAAAAAGTTCTTGACCGATTTGGACGAAATTTACTGGGATTGTTAGGTATATTAGGAGGAACAGATGATTAACTTTTGGTGAAGATATGTCCATCCGTTTGTTTGCCTCATTTTTCTCAATGCCATAACTCAAAAAGATATGGATGGATTTTTATGAAATTAGCGTGAGTTGTTAGGTATATCACAAAGAGTGAATAACTCAAAAAAATAATGAATGGACCTTTATGAAATTTATAGGGGTTGTTGGAAATGTTGAGACATAAATGATAAAATTTGGGTGCAGATTGGTTCGTTCGTTTGTATGTTTGACTAGAGTTTGTCATAACGTTTGTTAGCAGTAGAACTCAAAAAGTTATGAACGGATCTTCAAGAAAATTGCACAAGCTGTTATTACTATCAAAAGGCACGAATGATTAGATTTTGGAGTTAATGCAAAGAAAATTATGGTTTTGGAGCCTATTTGAATGTTTTGCTTCCGTTGACTCGCTTGGCGGAGGTATGCGTTCACGGATTGCTCTAGTTTTATACTGATATTTTGTTCTACTGAATCTGACGAAAACTATGGTTATGAGCGCTATTCTAGTAGCTACCGTACTACTGAATCTGACTAAAACTATGGTTATGAGCGCTATTCAAGTAGCTACCTTAAATTCAACTGGATTGCTGACATAGCCACACCTCTGCACGCCTTTGCCAATACATTAAACGTACTGTATTTAACTATTCTGTTGAGGCCGGGGTTTCCATCGATAACTCTTTTTGCCTTCACTACCTACGTGCCGTGACACATAACCTTATTTGGTTTATTTCTTTTCGCTATGTGAAGTTCTACTATTAACTGTCTCTAAATTTAGCCCATTCCCAAATTTGTTAGGAGCATGCGAAACCTTCAGTTTCAAAAGGAAACGAAATTCAAGATCACGGCCTCACTAAGGTAAGGGCTAGTTCATTTTCGATTTATATGATCTTCCAGTGTATCCCTGTAAGGGGCTGGTATTGTGACAAACTTCTAGTCCTTTGCATCCATTCACAGCTTTTCTGGCATTGGGCATCCTACGTAATTTTGTGCCTCGGTGAACCTGAAGCTTGCTTTTTCATGTTATAGACTTTTATTTTACTGCGACGTCATACAGTCTGCTCATACGCTGATAGAGTTGAGCGTACGGTGGCATAGGTTAGCCCTCCGTAAAGGTATAATGCCACCCCTTTACATGTAACCAAGTTTTGAATTGCCCACGGGAGAAGGCATCCTCATTGACCTCCATATGTTCGCGAAAAGTTGAACGGCGTTCTTGCGTTGACTTGAGCGCTAAGACCTATTAACGGAAGTCTATGTCAGGAGTCGGACTCCTCGAAGCTTTGTAAGCTCAGTGTATGAAGTCTAGAGCTGGGTCAAATTCTCAAGTTTTCTCTCGACCGCCTCGTCACATCGAGTTGGTCAAACTTTAGTTCTGAATATACATTTCGGTTATAAACATGGTTCCACTTTGGATGCGCTCTCCCTACGAAAGATTACTGGAAGTGTTTTATCAGCATTTATCTCTCAAAAACTCCTTGATATTGCTGGAAGTCACGGCTACAAAAATATCCGCAACGGGGCAAGCTGTGAAACTTCAAGCTTAGGTGTCATGGTCCAGCATTTGATTTGCTTGCAACACTCTGAACTTCCGCTATTCTGACAATTTTCTGTAGAATTTGCTGACTACTTTCACGCTGAAAAGTCCTGGAAAAGGATAATTTACATAGTTTATTTTTGAATATGTAAGTCATTTTTTGGGTATTTGCTTCTCTTTTCAAGGACTGTAATAGATGCGAGTTTTTGCTTGTAGGGCCTTTAGATTTAATGCGCGTGCTGTAATCTTACTTTAAAAATTATTTAAGAAGATTTTAAATTTTTTAACCCTATGTATAGAAGCAGCCCACTACATAGTAGACATGACACGTCATTATATCTGCATAATTTCGTGAAGTTGGCAGTTTCGTCAGTGTGACAGGTTGACATCGTTGAATGCAGTGTCGTATTGATGACCTTACTGCTTGCAATGTGACTTGTCAATGACGTCACTGCTTGCAATGTAACCTGTCCACGTGCCGTGTTGTAACGTGTCTGTGACGTCACACTACCTGCAATGTGACGTCATAGATTACGTCACCTTGTCCGTGACGTCACTAACTGTAGTGGGACCTATCAATGCCTGCAGTGCGACGTGTCTATGGCGCCACTGCTTATATAGTATGACGTTTTAGTTTGATTTATGTATGACGTTACCACGTAACTACAGTGTGAAGTTTTAGTGACGTCACATCGAGAAACTATTCCCACAATGTGAGCACATCACTACTTGCAGTGTACCGTCGGATTTGAGATAGATCAGTTGCAAACCGGCACAAACGGTGGCAGAACACAAGGAATGAAATTCAAAGTCTGGTTTATTAATATAATATAAAAGGACGCTACAAATACAAAAGAAACTATATTATAGTAACACTCCGCTATTCGCTGCATATCTTTTTGCAAATCGTATATATGCAGCAAATCTATTGCCACCAATAAATCGAAGCCCGAGGATGAGGAACAGGTACGCCATGCAGCCGCTGGCTGCACCAACAGTGATCCCGTCGCTGAAGTGGGGAAAGCGTATACGCGATGAATTCGGTGAATTATAATTTTTTTAATTTGATATGCTCAGGGCAACAGCATAGAAAACTCCCTCTGGTCATATAGAGAAATATAAGATCTGTGACTAGCAGTAGTAGTTAGATTTCGGTTACGTTATTAGTGCTAGTCCAGTAAGTACATATGACTGCACAAAAACTAGTGAAGAAAACAAGTCTAGTCTAGCAGTGCCGGCATCTCCGCAAATTCAGAAACTAAGTTGGAGTAAAAAAAAAAACTTTATTCTGATACGCAGCGGGTAACTTGATCAATGCTGGCAGAGATACATCTCAACAACTCTAGTGAAGAAACTGTGCTAATCATCAAAATTGGTCCAGCAGTAACATGGCAACACGTCCCTCCCACTTAGAGCACTCTGTACCTGGCATGTTCTCATTATTATATTGAGTAGTTCAAGTCTCCGTCTCCACAGTAAAGGCGGTCTAACAGAGGAAGAAGCAAGGGACATATAGTGTGACGATAGATACTTGAAACCAATGCAAGGATCAACGCGCATGGGAACAGCAAGTCGGGAAAGAAGAGGAAGAACAAATTGAAGAAAGATCAGTAGGAGTAAAAGACGGGAAGGAACAAATTGAGCACGAAAGACAGCCGTCCCGAAGGCCTAGCTAATAGCCAAGGTATCCTACACAATCCCCCTGGGGCGCTACTCCACATAACGTAGGATGGGCGAAACTAATATGGCTTTTTTTTTATGAGGTTTTATGCCATGTTGCAAAAGAAGTTGGGAATGTACTGTACATGTAGTATGAGGAGACGGCAATTCAACGAAGAAGAACACCAGAACAAATAGAATAGAGAGCCAAAGGTGAAAAAGTACATGCATACTCCGCTTCAAGGACTTCCAGTAACCACAAAGTTTCGGGCGGACTGGAGGATGACCAACATCTTATCACTCCTCGTGACATTCCTAATAGTTTCTGATCTGTATATTTCAAAAACATCCGTCCATAACGTTACGAGTTATGTTGCTCTGGCACTCCGACAAGGCCTCAACTCCTTGGCGGAATTGATTATAAACGACAAATTTTAAAGCCCATTTCATTTCGTGGTTACATGTTGCTACCATTTTCAGTTATATACCCTTGAATCGTTTTCTGTACAATCCTGTTCGCAAATTGTGACAGAACTCCAATAGAGGAAAATTGCGTTCAGACTTGGGTCGCCTATAAGTTCGTAAAGCGAAGCACACGCGTAAACTTCCAACGGCCAGGTGGCTCTCAAACGCAAATTATAAAACGCGGTGAAGCCAATCCCGTTTCTTTATCACAGGCACCGCTAGCAGAGTTTGCTAGAACAATATATTAGGTCCAATTCTTTCTCCAGGAGTTTATGAGAGCGTCCTTATACACGGTTCTGTTTAGACGACTCCTTGGCTCGTTTTAATATTTAGTGAGTGAATAATTTATGACGTTTTGTGATACTGCAATGAACTCGCTCTGCATGGGTCACACAACCCAACGCTGCGAACATTGGAAACACTGCTTCTGTCCAGTGCCATGAACTAAGTGACCTGGAGAAAGAATAAAGGACTAAAGATATTGGACATACTTTCAAAACAAGTGGAAAAAAATGAGGTGCTGGCGCAAACCCCAGAAGGAGCGAAAAGTCTGACGCTGCAGTCTGGGGCGGCGGCAGAGTGAAGGTCCTGTCAGGGCTCTGGATTCTCTAACACTTCGGAAACCAAACCCTCTTACATGACAAATTTTCCAACAGTTCCAACTGGGACGTAATAACTATCAAACAACGTCTGGACGGACATGGCCCGTCCGACCCGAAGGCGTAGGAAAGATGGTATAAATCATGTAAGGAATGCTAGTGGGGTCGGGGCCGCTGTGTTGAGATTATAGATTAGAGCTGAGGGCACAGCTAAGTTACCGTGACGGCGAAACTTTGCATTTTTCTTCTTCAGCAGTGATTTGGCCTCAGTCCCATAGAAAAGTCAACCGTTCTTGTATTAAACACCGGTAGCCATTAGAACGTTAATTCCATTACTAAGTGAACATACAAATTTTCACAAAGCGTTCATATTGACGGTAAGTGGAGAGCATCAGAAACTTTACGGAGGGTTAGAGAATCCAAGGCCTTGCACTTACCTGAGCGCTGGTGGCGAAGGGCGCTGGCCGGGACCTAGTCCTGTAAAGTAGCTCAACACGAATTATTACTGCCTGCCTGGCTACTGCAACGGTGCTGCTGGTGAGGAAGGAAAAGGCAGGAACATATAGTACGACAAGAATCACGCGGAACTTGTGCACGATGGTGTTCCCACACAGGATCAACGCGCATGGGAACAGGCAGATCTCAGATCCTAAGGGATCAGTGCGCTACTGACAGGAAAAAGGCGTTAAGTTGTTTTATGTCCAACCCCCGGGCACGGCTGAACGCTTTCGTACAGCTACGCCGCACAGCTGAAGGAAAAGTGACAAAGAAGTTAGAAGTCTAATGGAAATAGGTGGACCACCTCAATCAGCGGAAGTATTGAGATCCAACCTAACTTTACACAACAAACCTCGTCAGCAGGAACTGTGGCAGGCGGCAACATCTCCAGCGGAGAAGGTACTAGGGATAAGGGCCCTTGCGATTGTGAGGCCCACATGGAAATAACTAGGGCCCACCAGAATATACCCCTGAGCGCCCACACACACAGAATCAACAAGCCGGGAAAGAAACTGACGACAGAACAATAAGGAATATGTTAGCAGCATTGAAAAGAAAGGAAGCAAAGTGGGCACGAAAAAAAAATTCTCAAAATCTACACTTAGAACGGAAATAATAGCTTTTATCGCAGAATTGACTACATCTGGACTATTTGGCAATAAATTTCTGCGAAAATTTCACAGAAAGTTAAACTTATGATGCTTATAGTGTCCGTAAATTTTCAAACGACTAATCGTGCCGATTCTAGAAAAAGTATATATTTTATTGTCAATTTTACTAACTTCACTGAGCGGCGGTAATAGCTTTTTGATTAAAAAAAAATATTCAGTTACATACCGCCAAAAGAGCAAAAATGAACAACACAAATGAGAAAAATTTGTATTAAACAAGAAATCATTAGTCAAAAGTTTACAATGACTGAAATACGTCTTACTTGCCAACATGACCCCCATGACGTCTAATAATTTCAATAATCCTTGAATCCGTGCAGCCTATTAGTTTCTTTATTGCAGAAGGTAGAACTGCCCTTGCTGCTGCAGCAACAGCATCCCACAAGACAGATTTTTAATTGTACTGAATTCCATCTGCGTAAATTTCCCTTTTCAGAAGGGCCCAGAAGTTTTCAATTGGGTTTAGATCAGGTGAGCACGGAAGCCAAACCATCAGTTTCTCTCCATGGAACCCCAAAGAGCCCAGAAATGCTGTGGTAGTACGGACAGAGTGAGAGGGCGCATTATCATTCATGGAAATCAAGTTTCGAAGCAACGAAAGAGGAGTGTCATCCAGCAATGGGAGCAAGGCGTACTTTAACGTGTCACAATATGATGCGGATGTACTTATCACGCCATCAGGTACTTCAACCGGACCTGTTGTTGAAGTTTTACGCGTTGATGACCCTCACCTCCAGGTAGCACCCAACCCTTACTCCACCCATCAGGTCCATCAAGGGTTGCCCAGGTTTCGTCGGTGAAAAGAACATTATTCATGTTGATCTTGATGTATTTCTCTGCCCATTCCATCCTCAAAACTTTATGTCTTGGGGTCAGAGGAGGCAATTTCAGAGGGGATTTGACAGAAGCAATGGAACGAAGGATGTCATTTTTATGTGGTTTTAGGCACTTCAGGAAGCCCAGCAGCCGTAAAAATTTATTTACTTGTTTGCCAGGGTCTCTCACGTAACTGACGAACCACATTTCTCATGTCTCTGTCAGTAACAGTCCTTGAATGCCCAGCATCTGACCGTTTTTTTTTTTTTTTTTTTTCGTGGTGAAGGGTGCTTTAAGAATCTTGTCACTGTGTCAACATGGCGTCCTATTTTTCGGGCAATAACATAAGGAGACGTGCCTTTAGCAGTTTCTTTGATAATTTCTTTCTCGTCGTTAGTTAGAGCCTTTCCACGCCCCATTTTGACAGAATATACAAGAAGCTATTATTGTAATTCACCTCAAAAAGAGAAAAAATGCATGCCATGAGTTATCAATCAAGCGACACAGTAAAATGTAAAACTCAACAGTGTTGCCATAAGATGTCGCGATTTCCCTGCAAGTTACATGAAAATGTGATCGCGCAAAAATGAGATATGGTCTATTTTGTGCTAAAGTTATTATTTCCGTTCTAAGTGTAGTTTACGTCACGGTAACCTACGGGATTCTTCGGGGACGCGCCAAAATACCTAACCAAACTAACCTAAGACCCATCCTTTGCTCCCTTAGGGGAGTGATTGCATGTACCTAAAGAATACGCACCGCACAGCCCCTGGTGACGTGGGCTAGCCGGAAGCCTGCCGTCACGGGCTATTCACAGGAAGCAATAAGGAGTGATCGCAATCTGCAACCAGAGCGAGGCTTATAGAAGCAGAATAAGAAATATAGATGAATTTTTATATTGAGATGATTCCTAATAAAATACCTTTTGGTTTGCAGAAAAGAACTAACATTTCGAAGCTAAAAGAGCTAGAGTGCAAGAACGACGGGACACGTAGACGGTCAAGCAGGGCGAGGAACTTACATGTGGAAATGGAAATCCGAGAAAGTGCAACTAAGAAAGAGAAGCACGAGAAAACGAAGGAAGCTAAATCGACACGAAAGACAGATATCACGAATACCTAAAATTGATCAAGGCGTGTAGGGCGCCTTAGACGCGCAACTCCAGCAAACACAGAGCCGGCATAACTAACAAGCCGAACTCAATGGTCCCATCTTATGCTCTTTCCAAATCTAAGACAATCAATAGCGATCTGAAAGCCAGAACGTTGCGCTAAGGCGGCAAGAGATGAAGGACGAAAAGAGAAGACAGAAGAAAGAAGCGCCCGAGCGGACGCTCCGCTCCTTGGCTCTCCGCACGGGCGAAGGTAAAAGCCCCTCAGAAAAAGTTTGTCCCCTCGATCGGCAGCCCACCTCGCGGAACACAAAAGGAAATTCAGAAAACATACCTATTTTTACAAAACAAACCTCGTTGGCAGGAACTGAGACAAGCTGCAACATCCCCTGTGGAAAAGGCACTAGGGACCCTTGAGTGGGTGATGCCCAAATATATTGTGGCAGGGAAAGGGCCGGCCAGAATATACCCTTGAGGGCATCCAACCAAGGGTGACTCAAACATCTAAATTATATTACCACAGTGTTAGCTTTCCTAAACACGACGACGCGGTCTTTCAAGAGAAGAGCAAAGAAAATATGTAGTACATCAATAGAAACAGGTAACTC
The DNA here is from genome assembly GCA_001587735.2 of Parhyale hawaiensis. Taxonomy (NCBI): domain Eukaryota; kingdom Metazoa; phylum Arthropoda; class Malacostraca; order Amphipoda; family Hyalidae; genus Parhyale; species Parhyale hawaiensis. Next base: position 8,477,542 of record LQNS02277096.1, on the reverse strand, counting down.
TAGCACAGACGACTATGACAAATCTGAGCGGCAAGTCGGTAAAAAGAGGAAGAACAGGAGTATGAAAATGAAAGTGGACAAAAAAGAAAGAAGTTCTGGAGGCATATCTAATCAAGAAAACACTAGCAAAGTAATGTACGTCTTGCTAGCTACTGACTGCACAAGTCAAACGAAAGAGAAACCTGCACTGCGTGGAAAAACCAGGCACAAGGTATGACAACTGCGAGTGGGCCACGGAAGGAAGAAAGCAACGTCGCCGGTTGAGGTTCAAGGTCAGCAAGAAGGTTTGCTAGCGCAGCGATTCTAAGCCGCATCGCGCCGAAAGTCAAATATATTATCTCAGCATTTCTGCCGAAAGGTCGTGAGTGACGGCGAACTCAAATAAGTGACTTCTTTATCTCAAATTTATAGCACGCGCATCTCCACCCCTACACGGCACGGCTGAACGAATTCAGTCAGCCGTGCGCACCAGGCAAGAGACCCAAAAGATAAGACAGAAGAAAGAAACGTCCGTGCGGTTGGCCCCTTCCGGGGCCCTCCGCAGGGGAGAATGTAGGAGTCCTGCAGGAAAAGGTCGGCCACCTCGATCGACGACCCACCTCGCGGAACAGAAGGGGAAATATTAGAGAACCTACCTAACTTTGCAAAACTAACCACGTCAGCAGAAACTGCGGCAAGCTGCAACATCAACTGCGGAGAAGGCACTAGAGATCCTCGGGATCGTGAGGCGTAAATATATTGTAAAGGTTAGGGCCCGCCGGCCGTCGCCGGTTGAAGAAGAGCAATAATGGATGAAAGAGTGAAAGAAAAGAATAGTAAACAGTTACAACGTTGGAAAAACGCAAGACTGTCAATAAGCAGCAAAAATGGTGAAGATCAAAAAAAGAGGTTCTAAGGTAGGAAGAGCAAGGGACTTATAGATTGTTGATAACATGAGACCAATGCACGAGTGTTCCCATACAAGACCAACGTGCACATGAACAGTAAATTCGGAAGAAAAGAACAGAATAAAGCATCGTCAGTAAGAGTATGAAAATAGAAGGAAACACCATGGGCAAAAAAAAAAAAAAGACGCCCCAATGGCCCAACTAGGACAACCTATAGCAGGGGCGGGCAGCCTACGGCCCGTTAGTCTTTTTAATTCGGTCCGCCGAAGATTTTGGGATCTGAGATACCGTATCGTACGAGTATCTAGCTATTATGAACGCCTATTACAAGATTCATTCTAGTAGCTACTACATAGCTATTGCGAATGTGTTCTCACTAGCTTTTCTTGCAAATTTTAATACTGTACTTAGTTTTTCTGTTCATGTTTGATATCCATGCATCGGGGTGCTGGTGCGGGCCGTCTATTTCTAAAAAAACACGTGGCCCTTGAACCAAAGAGTTTACCCGCCCACCCACCTATAGGAAGCCGCTGAGGCGCGGCTTTCCATAACATGAGATGTATGGAGGCTCGTTTGAGTATTCATGCGTGGCAAATAGAGCAAGAATGCGGCAGTATCAACTGTGCGTGGAAAGGAATTAGTAACAGGCGGATCCTATCGGTGCATCCGTTCAAAGTCTGGTACGTCAGGGATCTTGGGATTGTTTTAATAGGGTTCACAGCATTTGCAGAAAATAAAATTTCATGATATTTCCATAAGGGATATACAAAATTCCAGGATGAAAACGGATTACATATTTCCAACCCAGACAAAAGACCAGAGCTAAAACAGTACTGAACTTAATTTCATGAGAGCTGCGCTGATAACGCAAGTATCGCGAAGGAATAAAATGGCCAGGAGCATTGTTGAATGTTCTTTTACAATGCTAATCTTATTGCAATCTATAATTTTTATCACCCGCGAGTGAAGCATAGAGCAGTGATGTTTTCATAGAAGATATTTAAGTAGCAAAGAGAGGGAGAAGGAGTTGAGCAATGTTCATAATTTTATGTAGGGAGTCAGGTGGGTTGACCTAGATATGACCAACACCAAAAGTTTAGAATTAGCCGGCCCTCAGAAATAACGGCAATGAATTTTGTTGCCTATCCACCCAAAAAGAGGCAGGAGTTTAGTCATAATAATTTTTTTTTTCAGGTACTCAGGTGGGTTGACTGAGATATGAAAAATGGTGAAAATCTTTAGTTAGCTGGCCATCAAAAATGACTGCGTTGAATCTGTAACTCCGTCCAAAAAGAGGCAGAAGGAGTAGACCCTTCATTACAATCTTTTTCCCACAGTCCGGTGGGTTGACTAAGATGTGAAAAATGCCAAAATTCTAGAGAAGGCTGAAAAAATGACAACACCCACCCACCACGGGTGATGGTGTTAGGTACCCCACAAGTTCTAATCTCCATTGTAGTTTATCCAGGTAAACCTGTTAATAGCCTGTAGGGCAAACACAGGTAATTATATCTCATTACTAATGAAATCCCTCTGAAGGCAAGGTGGGCATGAATACTTCAGCCTTTACGCAATAGGTAAAGGCCACATTATGGTGTCGAAGGAGAAAAAAGCTCTGGAGGCAAAGGGCGCTACTCTCTTTTGGCTATTCAGTGTACCACATTCAATTACACTAAAATTTAAACAGTAAAAAATGGTGGTGGTTTTCAATTTTTTTCATGTTTTTAGTGAAAAAAACTGAAAACCTCCTATAATTTTTCATAGTTCAAAGTTTTTCACCCGTCATTTTCAGTGATGGTGCGGCTCTACTTAGCCTACAGTTTAAGCCTATGTATCGCTTTCTAGCACTTCTAGTTTTATAGTGCCAAGTGGACGGCTACGAGCATGGTGAACGGGTACTAGACATGTTACCCTATGACTGGGAACCCTGTTTAATGCAAGTATAGAACTGCATGATAAGTTGTTGGCGATGTGGGTTGTCCTGCTTCAGCTTCCAGACTTATTACTGGGAAGGAGCGGAAAGCGCATGGACAGATGCGCTAAGCAGAGTGTTAGACTGGATGGAGGATAGACAGGACTGCATCAGAAGCCGAGTTGTAGATTATATTCCCATAATCCAGCTTTGACCTTATCATGGCCCGATATGGCTGTCAGTCGCCTGAGCGCGCTACTAGCTAACTGGCGGAAAAGCGCGCAAAGCAACCTCAAATAGACGAAAAAAAAGGACAAGAAACATCCGCGCGGAGTGTCCCCATCCTTAGTCCCCACACGGGAACACAGCAGTCGCATGGGAAGTGTCGCTCACCACCACGCGGAACAGAAGGGAAAGTATTGAGATACTACCAAACCTAGCACACTAACCGTTTCAGCAGGAACTGCGGCGAGCTGCAACATCCCCTACGGAGAAAGCTCTCGAGCCAACCCTGAACAAATAATGCTCATATACTCTAGACAGGGAAAGAGATCGCCAGAATATACCCTAAGGCAGGAAAACTGAAGGAATTATTATTTATCATTATATTGGTATTATCCCGCTATTTCTGAAACTTAGATAATCTATAGCGATCTAAGATTGATTTACTCGGCTTACAGCCGGAACCACAACGTTGTGCTCAGGTGGCAAGAGATGAAAGACGAAAAGAGAAGAGGACAGAAGAAAGAAGCGCCCCTGCGGACGGTCCCTTCTGTGGCCCTTCACACGGGCGAGGCAAGAGCCCCGTAGAAAAAGTCGGTCACCTCGATCGGCGACCCACCTCGCGGAACAGAAAGGAAATATAGATTATTATTATTATTATTATTATATTGAGTAGTTTAAGTCTCCGTCTCCACAGCAACAGAGGAAGAAGCAAGGGACACATAGCGTGACGATAGATACGTGGAACCCATGCACGAGGGTGTTCCCACACAGGATCAACGCGCATGGGAACAGCAAGCCGGGAAAGAAGAGTAAGAACAGATTGAGGAAAGATCAGTAGGAG
>LQNS02277096.1:8440594-8454407 GCA_001587735.2 Parhyale hawaiensis | reverse complement strand
CCACAGCCGGCTCATACAAACAAAGAGGCGTCTGGTGGCCGGACAATGGGGGCGGCCTGATAACGCGCAGGCCACGCAGAACGTTGTGTTCAGGTGGCAATAGATGAAGGACGAAAAGAGAAGAAGACAGAAGAAAGAAGCGCCGGTGCGGACTGGCCCTTCTGTGGCCCTCCGCAAGGGCGAGGTAAGAGCCCCGCAGAAAAAGTCGGTCACCTCGGTCGGCGGCCCACCTCGCGGGACAGATAGGAAATATAGAGAACCTACCTAACTCTACAAAACTAACCTTCTCAGCAGGAACGCGGCCAGATGCTACATCCCCTGCGGAGACGGCACTCGGGACCCTTTGGTGCGTGTTGCCTAAACATATTGCGGCAGGGAAAGGGCCCGCCACAATATGCCCCCGAGGGCTCTCCTCTCAATTCACGTAACATAAGAAAGCCAACCCTAATTTAACCTAACCAAATGGCCCATACAATGCCCATGAGGGGAGACCAATGAGTAAATATTTCCTCCATTTACATTATTTTATTCATGATGTAACTATACATGTATTTTTAGGCAAATATAATTTAAAAACAGTGAAAATGTAGATGGTCAAAAACACAAATTATAACCCAGTAGCTACCTACCTACTGTATACTGTGCAAGACAGGTATAATACGAGAAGGGTGGGTTACTAGCATTACAGTGCAGGGGTCAACTGAAAAATAGAATAAACATGGTGCTGCTAAATGCACTGATTTTTTAAATTTCTCAGAGTCCTGGAATCATTATTATTATACTGTACCTATTCCTAGTTAAGCCTCCCTACCCACTGAATAGACTGATCCAATGAGATGAAGAAAGAAGGGTCGAAGAATGTCAAGAGATAGGTGGAACCCATGCGCGAGTCAACGCGCATGGGAACAGCAAGTCGGGAAAGAAGAGAATAAAGCATGAGCAAAGTAGGAGTATGAAATCGGGAAGGAAGCAAAGTGGGCAAGAAAGACAAGACGTCCCGAAGGCCTAGCTTATGGCTAAGGTATAGTCCTGGAATCAAATAAATAGACACAACAACAAATGAGGAATCCCAGTACCCATACTGTACCGTCATTCTGCTAGCATTTTTACGTTGCATTACAGTGCAAAAAAAGATGGTTACATATTAGCTGCTATTACAATATTGAATCCTTTAAAGCCTCAGCGTCCACAGCAAAGGCCCACTGCAAATATCGGCAGGAAAGAGTCCCCAAGTTTGCCCTTACAAGAACTAAGAAATGCCTGCACTAATGTGCAGCCCAATACGGCACCCGAGAGCGGCAGTCATACTCTCAATTCACCCCAACAGCTCAACTCTGCACTTGAAACCAGAGTTAGGCGTTCGGGTGGGCGAAGTTCGGCTTTATTATATTCAGAAGCTTAAGTCTCCATTTCTACAACAAAGGTGATATCACAGAGGAAAAAATAAGGGACATATAGTATGACGATAGACACGTGGAACCCATCACAGGGGTGTTCCCACACAGGATCAACGCGCAGGACCACAGCAAGTCGAGAGAGAAGAGGAAGAACAATGGAAGAAGAAAGATCATTAGGAGGAGCCTGAGAATGGAAGGAAAGAAAGTGGGCACGAAAGACGGACGTGTCGAAAACCAGGCTAAGGTAACCTACAGGGTCCCCCTGGAAGCGCTGTTCCTCATAGCATAGGATAGGCGAACCTAACTAACCTAAGACTATGACTCATCCTATGCCCCCTGAGAGGGGCCAAGTCCAACTTCAATTCCTGGGTTTCATCAGTTTCTAACTCATTGGACTCTACAAATGTATACCTATACTGTACAACTCCCACCCTGTTATAAACAAACTCACCCTGCACTTGGGGGCAATTTAAATACGAGCTGTTATGTGCTGAGTTATCCTCGTTAAACACTAGACATGCAGCAAGAGCTTTTGCTAAGCATACAGTAGTCAGCAAATTCGCTGAAAAGTATGCGTACAAAAACATTATTGATGTAGGCTTACTTTAGCAGTGAAGCACCCACTGTTTGGTGACTGCAATATTGCTCCATCAGAAAAAATGTTTGTGCCACTTGCTTGTTTGAAAATAGGCGGGAGGCAATGTTGACGCCGCACACAACATTTCATTACTTTAGTCGAGTTCTACAATACGAGTCTACACTTGTCCACACTACCAAAAAGAGACAGCAATGCCAATGATAAATAAATGATACAAAATGATACAAAATGCTCAACAGGGAACAGAGTTCATACTTCCTACATCGCACCATATATATATATATACTGTATATATATATTTTTTATCAAAGCTGGAGTTGATATCCATCTTGGAGAGATGGTTCGCCCCTTCATTTGTACAGCGATTTCAATACAGAGAGCAGCAAATTTTCAAGTCCCTCTTCAAGCCCAACACTTTATCCCATAATTCTGGGAGATCGGATTAGATTATTGAGTAGTTTCTGCCTCATGTTCCACAGCTAAGGCGATCTCCACAGGAAAAGAAGGAAGGGACATATGTCATTAGAAACGTGAAATCCATGCACAAAGGTGTTCCCTACCACACAGGACCAATGCCCATGGCAACAGCAAATCGGTTAAGTAGAGGAAGAACAGATGGATGTAAGATCAGTAGGAGTGTGAAACCGGAAGGAAGCAAAGCGGGCATAAAAGACAGAATTCCCAAAGGCCTACCTAATGGCCAAAGTATATAGCTATCCTATATACAGGGTCCATCTGGGGATGCTGCACTCCATTAGATACAATGGGCGAACTCAACTAACCAAAGCCTACGCCCACTGAAGATCTGTTTGCATCTTTTCCAGTTATGTGACGAGAAAAATAGATGAATAGACAAATGGTTGAACGGATTTTTGCTAACAAAGTTAAAAAACTGTTTCTTCTACATACCAAACAATCCCAGCAAATTTCATCAAAATCCATCCCTAACTTTTTGAGTTATCTTGGCAACAGTCGCTGAAAAAAACACAACCACCTTGGTGGAACTAATAAGTTCCATTACCACCCCTCTAATGACCACGGCCGCAGCAGTACCACGGTAAAGAAACTGTGAGCATCTTTCACCCCTCAGAGACACGACACCACTAAGTTTTTTAACGCTCTGCCTAAAAAAAAAGTCTGTTCTACACTGATACATAAGCTCCAAGTCGAGCTCTTGCACGGTAGTAGAGTTTCAGGTAGTTTAAGCCTCCCTAAATAATTACTAAGCTTTTCTAAGAGAGGAAGAGGAAAAGAAATTAGTATGTCGATAGTCACGGGGAACCCATTCGCGAAAGTGTTCCCACACAGGATCAACACGCATGGGAACAGCAAATCGAGAAAGAAGAGGAAACAGACGAATGTAATAGCTACCAGAACGGAGTAAGAAATCGGAAGGATGCAAAGTGGGCACGAAAGACACACGTCCCATGTCCCGAGAGCCTAGCTAACGGCTAAAGCAAACTACGGGGTCCCCCTGGGGCGCTGCTCTATAACGTAGAATGGGCGAACCAACACTAACCCTATGCCCCCTGATTGGCAACACAATACGTAGTGAAGGCTGATATAACTTTCAATGCCTTGCTGCTTGGAGGGGCACCGAGGGCCCGCTGAATTGACATTTACTCGTCGTAGTGGTGCCATAGGGTACTTATTTGAGTTAGCTTCAGAGCCACCCATTGTTATTCGTACAAGCTAGTATCCCTTGTCAGACCTACTTGAAAATAATTCAAGAGGGAAAGACTTGCCTGCTCTGGACTTCAAGCAAGTGCACTGGCTTTGAACCTGTGAATAACGTTGACCCTTAATCAGTACCCTCGACACAACAAACATTAACTGTTGCTCTGTAAAAATGGAGTCTTCAGTCCGTTAAGCATCACTAGCAACACGCGTTGGAGTGGCAAATTCAAAGCTCCTGAAGCAATTTCGAGACTAATCTAGCCCCGGAGGCTTAATTTCGCCGCCCACTTGAACACACACATAATTTCAAGTACCTACTTGTATACCTAAAACTAAACATCACATGTCTATAGAATATTTATTCATATGCACAATTGCTTTTAGTGCAAAATTTTCCGTGTCCGCAGAACGAAAATTGTCTTGCAATCTGTAGCACAGACACCTGCACAAAGACCAATATTTTTGGAGAGCTTCTTGTCACTGTTTTACCATCGCACCCACATCATACGACGCGATCATGGCAGGAAGACTCAGTTTATTTTGTCCCATCAGCATATGAATGTTTTACCATGGCATTCCTGCCGGAAAGTCACAGTTGGCTGAGTGGGCAACTACTAGCAAGAAAAAAGTGCAAAGACACTAGAGTGGGCGGCCTCTTTCGTGGCCCTCCACACGAGAGTGAGTAGAGGTGTCCCGAGGACTAGGTTGACTATCTCATCTCGATCGGCAGCCCACCTCGTGGAACAGAAAGGGAAATATTGAGACCTACCTAAATTTACAAAACTAACCTTTTCAGCAGGAACTGCGGCCAGCTGCAACATCCCCTGCAGGAAAGGTACTCGTGTTGACCCCTGAGTTCTGACAGGGAAAGAGCCCGTCAGAATAGTGTCGCTTCAGTATATGAATGTTCTATCTCGGCATTCCTACCGGGAAGCCACAGTCGGCTGAGTGCGGTACAACTGGTTGGAGAAAAGGCACAAAGAACAGAAGAAAGACACTGGAGAGGAAGACCTCTCTTGAGGATTTCCATGTGAGGGAGAGAGTAAAGAGAGTCAAGCAGACTGGGTCAGCCACTTCGATCGGCAGTCCCCCAAGCGGAAAAGAAAGGGAAATATTGAGAGCCTACCTAACAAAACTAACCTTCTCAAGCTGGAACCTAGGCCAGCTGCTACATTCCCAGCAGAGAAAGCACTCGGAAAAACCCTTGTGTCAGGGAAAGGGCCCGTCAGAAAACCCCTGAGAGCCTTGTCATGGTGAACCTCAAGAGAGAATATGAGAGGAATTTTGGGCACTTTTTCAACCATTATTGGCAACAACTTTCAAGAGCGTTCTTTCGTATTTTATATGTGAGCAAAGCAACTAATAATAACTTTTTTTGACTGGAGACTTGCACCGCTGCACACGTAAACTGTGCCTGAAGCAACAGGTAAAGGCAGACTTGAAACTAATTTAATGATTAGTTTTTGGAGGATTACCAAAGTATTGAAAGTAAGCAGTAATTTATGAAACACTGGTATAGAGGCTGAAAGGACTCTAATAGCTTAGATATCTGCAGCTAAAGATTCACAACTAGCTTTGTCAAGGGAGTGAGACAATCCATTCGGGAACTAGTGTATTCCGGGGCGGAGATGGCGAAAAATCTTGAACTCGTCCTAACTTAAATACTTACGGTACAATTTGGCTGCAACGTCACATCAATACATCCCTAAAGTGCACCTACCTGCCCTATAGAAATGAACATTATATCTTGTATAGTTTGGTACGCACATGCAAAAAAAAAAGATTATTTTGGATCCCCCGAATCGGGGTGGAAATGGCAAACAGAAAGGGCGGAAATGGCGAACCACCAAAAAGCAGGAAGTAAGGCATGGACAAAGCTGAGCTATATACCATATGAAGCCTATAATGTAGTCTAATAACCAACTAAGTTTCAAAACTGTAGCATGTTTCTAAGTATTTCAAGAAATATTTGATCGCAACCCTGTGGAACAAAACACCCTATGTAAATTAATTTTCCTTAAAACCTGTTTACGATTTGTGATTTCTCAAATTCTAATGATGCTAGAATAGCGAAAGTTGGAGTGTAGGTAGCTGGTATATGCATGTTTATTTCCTGTGTATCTTGACTCTACTCCAATTCATGTACAAACTGTAGCACAAACATTGTTTGCTATTTCCCCCTGGTTGTGATCGTAACACAGGGTCGAAATGTTCAACGCAAAGGCTCTGTATTTATGCTTATTTCATTGGCAAAACACCATATTTTACGATCATAACATTGTTTGTTACACATAACCCTGTAAAGATGAAGATTATTAATGTTTCATAGCTATTTCAGAGAGATTGTTGAATAAGAGTCGTAGCTAACTAGCCATAATGGTGCGCTCTCATAAGGGAAAAGTAGATCGTCTTTCAGATGATAAGAAATAGATGTAATGTTAATAACATGCATCTATAAAGGGTTATCTGTCCTTAATAATGTTATATGCATAAAAATATTAGGTTCTGCCAATGCAATAACCGTAAATACAGAGCCTCTACGTTCGCCATTTCCACCCCGTGATACGATCACATCCCGGGGTGGAGATGGCGAACTATGTTTGTACTCTCGTACGTACATGAAGTGGGGTAAAAAGTCTATATACACAGGAAATAACTAACAGCCCAAGTTTCGCTATTCTAGCATCATTAGAATTCAAGTAATCACAAATTGAAAAAAAAACAGGGTGTCAGGAAAATGAATTTTCGTGGGGTGTTTTTCCACAGTGTCTCAATCAAAAAATTTTTTTTAAAATACTTAGAAACATGCTAGAGTTTTGATACTTAGGTGGTTATTAGACAACATTATAGGCTTCCATATGGTATATAGCTCAGCTCTGTCCATGCCTTTTTCCCCCGTTTTTTTGCGGTTCGCCATCTCCGCCCCGGCATTTCGCCAACCATCTCCGCCCCGGAATACACACTATATAGAACTTATGCAAACCAGGAGCTTTAGCTGCATTTAGAGAGTAACTACTAACTTATCAGTTTGGAGTATGATCATCTTTCCAAACTAGCTATAGCTATACATTTTCCTGCCTAATTTTTATACTTCTCCTAAATTTTCTGAACAGAGTCTAGCTCACATCAGATTAGATACAGCAAAATGTGGGGAAAATGCTCTAAATGAAAAATCGATTACAAAGTAACATTTTAGGCATCCAGTCAATAACTAAGCCCTTATGGAGATAAAATCTGCTAACATTTGCTGTAATATATTGTTACCATGATTTGATCATCATAAATTGTGAGCAATGAGCACTTTTCTAAGCAGCACAAATCAATAAAACTGATAAATGCTGCAAGTGTGCAGGGGCAGAATGAGAAGCCAATGAAGCATTGCTGTCTTGACATGGAAGTGGCGACCTACACTAAATTTGGAAGTCACGCAGAAAAATGACAGGGGCGATGCAGAGCAACCTACATTGTAGAAACAAGCACCATACTAAGACACATTAGCTAGCACCCTCGGTATCGAGTGGTGTTACAGTCGTCTTGCAAGCATTCCATTTTTTAGTGACGGTTATAACTTACAAGCTACGTTAGCAGTAGTTCAAGAAAGTTTAAGCCTCCCTAAATAAGTAGCTACCAAGTTCTTCTAAGAGAGGAAAAGGAAGGGACATATAGTATGACGATAGAAATTGGGAAACCCATGCACAAAGGAGTTGAGGCAGGATCAACGCGCACGGGAACAGCAAGCTGGGAAAGAAGAGGAAGATCAGAACAAAACATGAGCAAGTAGGAGTCTGAAAATGGAAGGAAACAAAGTGTGCACCTAACCCTATGGCTGATCTTATGCCCCCTGGGGGGACTAGCTACATTCTGACGAGCAAAAGGAGAAAGGCACAACCAGACAAGTTATGAGCTGCTGAAGTTAATGATAAGAGACTCCTAGTATAACCTACCAGCACAATTGGGATTTGTCCCACACAGCTCATTAAAAATGTTTCATCTCTTCATTTTTACCAGATTGTCTTAGTTGGCCAGTGCCCCAAAGCAAGAGTTGCAGCCAGATGAAACATTCCCTACAGGAGGGACCCAAATATATCAGGCCCACTGACATGCTCAGTGATTAGGTGTACAATATCGTCTGAAAGGTCAAAGACTGCTTATTAGTAGGTGGGTAAATACTTTTCATGCACAATTCCTCCCAAAATGTTGCAGCTCAGCGGGTAGGCCTATTAGAGCTGGTAAAATGCACAGTCAGAGCCAGCCGCCACATCTCGATTAGGTTACAAAGCCTATAGTGTACTGTATTCATGTTTTATAGGAGACTGCCTCAGGACCATGATGGAGTATCACACAAGTAACAAATGAATGGGAAAGCTGATAGGGGAAGCAGTAGAGAATGTATGCAAAAAAAAGAAGAAAAAGGGTGTCCTGAACACCAAATTTCAGCTAAGATAACTTATAAGAATGGGCTCATTCCAAAAAATATAGGAAGGGCAAACCAACTAACCAACCTAATCCAGGTGATGGTAATCTGCCAACTTATAGCTAACATGGAGAGTTCTACATAGCTACCTTTTCTGAGTTAATGAAGAGCTTGCCAAATTTCTTGACTGAAGAAATGACTGTAGCTAGTGACTAGTGAGCACCTCTTTTCAATACCTACCCTCACGGGGCTCTCTCAGAACAGCTAAGTTTATGGACCTGGAAAAAACGTGTAAGCATCAGTCACAATTGCTCCACAGCAGGGTTGGCATTGATTAGATCAAATTGACTTAATCAGTTGATTTATGTATGATAATCATGTTTCATTTTTTGTTCAATTTTATTCTTTTCATTTTTTCATGAAATGGAATATTTTTCCGCAGTGAAATGATCAACTCTTATAAGCATTTATGCAACACAGCACCAGTTCTATCTGTCAAGATACCTATGGTTCCCCCAAATAGAGTTCAACAATCTATATATACCTCTATGTATGAAAGTTAGCTGTCTATATAGATAGCTACTATATAATTAAAATAAGAGGAAGCACATGCTCAAAAAGTCATGATATTTAAATACTTTAACGCTCTGATTTAATCTAATTATCATCTAATGAGCCACTATCTACATAGCTACCATTGCAGCAGGGATGCCATTGATCACATAAAATCATGAGAGGATTGTTTGTCTGCAGCACCAGAGAAAGGTGGATGACTGCCACAAAATATAACTACTGTATTTCAATCCCATTCAGCCCATACCTCATTGCTAATCACAGCATTGAGAGGAAAATGGATAATCTGAAACTCAGGGAAATTTAGGCAAAATCACGGAATTTCAAGAGTCCTGGTCGCTAAACACCATGCAACATATAACACTAAATAGCTAGCTACATAATTAAAATAAGAGAAACTGCATTCTTGTATTTTATAGCATTTAAATAATTTAATGCTACTGCTGGTGCAGATATTTTTGTGTCATTAGTCATTCATTACCTTTCACTGTTGTCTTCACAGCTGCACAGTGAGATTCTGTGAATCTCTTGTTAAATTAGATTTGCTTTTCCTTTGCATCTTCATTCAATCAAACAACTTGACCTTGTTCACCACTCTTGGAAACATTTGGTTAGACCACTGAAAAAATCATTTACCCACCTGCATGTAGCCTACAGTATATGTTACTGAGTTACCTATCATCTCCAAGCTTAAAGCTATTTTACCATTACTTTCTCAGGCATTGCATGGCTGATAGCTTATCATTACTACACCATTTGCTGCACTAGATTTCATAGTAGGTGCCATATTTGATTTTGCTGCAACTGCCATAGTTTGTATTTTTGGAGCAGAAAGAAAGCAGGAAAGCACTTATTTAATGAGTAAGTATTATCTTAAGCACACTGTAGAAGAACTATGAAGGATTATTGTATTTCACATTAAGAAAATATAAAAAATCAAATAAATAAAAAATCATTGCTATTTTTATTTTTAGAACCAATCACCAACCCTGCTCTACAGTGGGTTGGAGACCATAGAAGAGAGAGTCCAACTCCATCTACTGAGACCAACAGCAGTTTGACTCCAACTTATTACACTTAGCCCTATTATTAGGTAGATAGCTATTATATTAAATAGTTCAAGACTCCATTTCCACAATGGCGATCTAACAGAGAAACAAGGGACATATAGTATGACAATAGAAAAAGGGAACCCATGCACAAAGGTGCAACCACACAGGATCAACACACATGGGAATAGCAAATTTGGAAAGAAGAGGAAGAACAGAAGAAAGTATGATCACAATTATGACATTAGAAGGAAGGAAAGTAGGCACAAAAGACAGACGTACCGAAGGCCTAGCTAATGGCTAAGGTAACCTACAGGGTCCTCCTGGAAGCACTGCTCCCTATAATATAGAATGGGTGAACCTAATTAACCTAATCCTATGGCCCATCCTATGCCCCTTGAGGGGCGACCAACTCCAATGACTCAGGGGCTAGGATGCCGAGTATATCTACAGGATTTAAATATCTTTGGCAGTGTTTTTGCTGTTTTCATGATCTCCTGAAGATGTTGGCAATGTATATTCATTTCTTCCATCTTTCCCCAACAGTTCTGGCAATGTTTTGCTAAAAATCAAGCTGTTATAGCACCAAATGTGGCACCCAATAAGAAAAAGTCATGATCTTAGAGATGGATTTTGTTTTTTAGTGTAACATACTAGTTACAGTGTTGCCACATATAGCTAGTGCCATAAACAGCTTTATTTTGCATAAACTGTCACTAGAAATTGTAAGTAAAAAAGAGGTTAATGTAAATGCATCAAGATCTTCAGGAGGTCACAAAAGCATGGCAAAAATTGTTAGCTATCAAAGATATTTAAATCTCTCATAGGTACTCGCTGCACATTGGGTCACATGGATCCACCAGAGACTCCACTCCTGCTAGGCAGCAAGTCTGGCTTTGTAAAAGCATTTTATAAAACAGCTCATTTTTCAAATGTATGTGTATAGTAATAATCAAAATTTTTTAATTAAGTTGTAAAAAGTAATGAAGGATTTGGTATTTATCTAGCAATGTGGCATTAAAAAAATTGACTTTATTAAATAGCTATAGGTTTTTTGGGGTGTAGATCAAGAATCTGAAGTTGGTTTGTGGCGGTCAGACCTAGTTTTTGAGATATTTGACTTTGAATTTCCCATTGTTTTCCTATGGGGAAAAATACCCGGCAATGGAACAGGTTAGGTTAGGGAGGCAAGGCCTGTTTTTTTTTTCATTTTAATATTTCGGGTACAGTCACGTTGAGTCGATGGTTAGGTTGGGTTAGGTTACGTTAGGTTAGGTTAAAAACCTATTCCATTACACTCTGCCAGCGCCAGGTATTTTCCTCCATAGGAAAACAATGGGAACTTCAAAGTCAAATACGTATCTCAAAAACTAGGTCTGACCACCACAAACGGACTTCAGATTCTTAATCTACACCCCAAAAAACCTATATTTAAAATAAAAAAGGTCAATTTTTTTTTAATGCCAGTTTGCTAGATAGGCCTAAATTCCAAGGATTTTGCAAAGATGAACTTTTTTTTTTGCTCAATCCCTGTGTTTGCCATTGAGTAGCACCAAGATAGTTGAAGTAAAGTTTTGCACAATGCTAACTTATCCTAACCAGAGTTGCCAAGTCAACTGTTTCAAGTCTAACTCAGACTCCTTGATACAATTAGCATTTAATGTAACTAGGTAACTTTCAATTTTTTTCCAATTAGCTTTACCAAATAAGAGTAATTTTGTAACACTTACAATGCTATTTGGCACAATTAGCCCAGTTTGGGACATTGATATACATATTCATAATTCATTAATAACTAGGCACAATACAGAAAAGCTATTTACCAATACAGACTAAGGACTAAATACCCAAAAATATGCACCAGCTTAAGCTTCAGAACAATACAATAGTAGTAGGTAGCTAGTAGTAGTACCGAATTACCTATTAGCCTAGAAGAAAGGAAGGAACATATAGCCTAGTATGTTGATTGAAACTGGAAACACATGCATGAAGGTGTTCCCACACAGGATCAACATGCATTGGAACAGCATGTCAGGAGAGAAGAGATAAGAGCAAGTTTAGTAGGAGTGTGGAAGTGAAGTGGGCATGAAAAACACATCCCAAAGACATAGCTAATAGTTAAGATAACCTACACAATCCCCTGGGGTTGCTGCTCCCCATAACATAGGATGAGCAAACCTAAATAACCTAACCCTATGGCTCATCCTATGCTGTCTGAAGGGAGCTTCAGAACATGTGTTCTCAGTATTTCAAAAGGAATACTCTAATATTTGCACCATTTGAGACTCAAGTTATCTAGTTAGCTTATCATTATATAATAAACACTTCGCATATTTATTTATTTCATGTCCACTCTTAAGGAAATCGGCTAAACGGAAAATAGGCCAGGTAATCAAGTTCTGTCTTCGAGATTGACGTCCAGGTTGCAGAAGATGGCGAAAATTTATCCTTTTGCCATCCTGAAAGCACTTCTTGTTTGAAATACTTCTTAAAATCGGAACAATATATATGCAGCTTCTGGAGTCCGTTTCTACAACTTTTTTCTTTGAAGCAGATAGTTAAGTAGGAAAGACAGTATTATGGATAAGGAGCACTTGCATTGCATACCTATTAGTTGACTGGATTGGGCATTAAGTTTATTGCAGTGTTTTACTTGAGATTTGACTTTGGAAGATGCACATTTGATTAAGAAAGAGGATAGGGAACGTAAACAAAGAACAAGACTAGGCTTCTAGTCTCAAGAAGGAAGAGAAAAGAAGTGCCTGTGTGGCAGTGACAAGATAGATTAGGCCTATTATTATTATTGCACTGAGAAGTTTCTAAGGCTCCATCTCCACAACAATGGCAATCTAACAGGGGAAGAAGCAAAGGGATATATGATAGTAATATGGGGAACCCATGAACAAAGGTGTTCCCAAACAGAATCAACATGCATGGGAACAGCAAGCTGGGAAACAAGAGAATGAAGCATGAGCAAGTAGGAGTAGGCTATGGAATTGGGAGGGAAGCAAAGTTGGAAGGAAAGGCAGATATCCTGAAGGTCTAGCTAATGGCTGAGGTAACCTACACAGTGCCCCTATGGTTGCCGGGTCCCATAACAGGATGGGGGAACCTATTCCTAACTAACCTAACCCTATAGCCTATGGTCCATGCTATGCCCCTGAGGGGCCCTCATTTCATAGTGTGGCACTTCTCGCCAAGATCTTGGCGAGCAGTTTGCCGCCCTTAGAAATGCGGGTGGGCGCCTGTGAGCGCCGCGACCTGTGGAACCTCATTTCATAGTGTGGCACTTCTTGCCAAGATCTTGGCGAGCAGTTTGCCGCCCTTAGAAATGCGGGTGGGCGCCTGTGAGCGCCGCGACCTGTGGAGCTTCATTTCATAGTGTGGCACTTCTTGCCAAGATCTTGGCGAGCAGTTTGCCGCCCTCGGAAATGCGGTGAGGGGCTAGTGTAACCTACACGAACGCGCCCCTGGGGTCGCCACGCCCATAACATAGGATGGGCGAATGACAAGATAGACTTGAAGCAGTTAGGTTACGTAAGATAATAAGAGCCGCTAATAAGCGTGAGCAGGATAATGAGAAAATAGTAAGTCAGAGAAGAGAGTAAACATATCGCGTAGCTGTCACGTGAGCTTTTTCACGTATGTGTCCACTAGTAATAATATTTAAATATGTGTTATGATCAGTTACTTAGCATTAGGCAAAACTCTGCTCAGAGTCTTAGAGACCTCAATGATCCCTTGCGAAACAAGAGTCAAAAGCTCAAGCATAAAGCTCCAAGAATGACCTTAAGGGGGTCGTTTAGGCGAAAATGGTCAAAATTATAAATTTTCTGTTTTTTTGCTCAAAAAGTGTCTTCAGGTATGGAGGGCATTACGTCCTAAATTTTTAGGGGGCTAGCGGCACTAAAACCCCCCAAAACGGGGGGGAGAAATGAGTCCACAGGGGGTCCAAATTTGCCTTTTTTTTTTTTTGCTGCAAAATCATCAGTATACCAAAGGCTATTGTATACCAAATTTCTAGGGAGCTAGCGGCACTATAAATGAAACATGCCAAGGGTATTTCCTTTGGAAATACTGCATTTTATAACAAAAAAAAAAAAAA
>LQNS02277096.1:8363370-8377413 GCA_001587735.2 Parhyale hawaiensis | reverse complement strand
CAAATGCTCAGTAATGCACGTAGGGCTAGTGAACTCTTCAACTCCATTGAAAATGAATGGGACAGAATTGACTCCTGTCACCCAACAACGTAACTTGGGAATCACTATTACAAACAAACTACAGCACAGTCAACGAGTTAACAAGAGTGTGAAAATGGCAAGCAGAGTACTCTGATTCATCACCAGAAATTTTGAATATAAGTCCAAGGACATCATCGTTCCCCTGTACAACGCACTAGTGCGGCCACACTTAGAATTTGCTGTTCAGTTCTGGTTGCCATATCTGTGCAAAGATATCGATAACATGGAAAGAGTCCAACGCAGAGCAACGAAATTGATCTCTCAGCTGCGAAACAAGCCGTATGAATGTCGCTTAAAGGAACTGGGTCTGATCTCTCTCGAGCAAAGACGACTCAGAGGGCAACTAATAGAAACATTCAAGCATTTGAATGGCTTCAACGACGTATCTACAACGGCACTCTTTGAAAGAGATCTATATGATTGCTTGCGAAACAACGGTCAAAAACTCAAGCACAAAGCTCAAAGAACGACCTTAAATCAGCAGTTCTTTCCGTATTTTAGTCAGCATTTGGAATAGACTCCCTTCCAACGTTGTTAGTGCGGAATCAGTCAACGCGTTTAAAAATCGTCTTGACTTACATTGGGAGAGACATACCCCACAGCTAAGGATTACTCCTCCAGGAATCGCACACTCTTAACGGCTAAAGCCTCCAGGGCTTCCTAAATCCGTTATCTTCTTTCTTCCGCTCCAACTACACTGTCTGACATCTTTTAACTCCGCATATCAGCGGGTATTGATCATAGTTTCATGTATTCGTGATCGTCTCTTTTGCTGAGACTCTTCTCCCTCCTCTTCTTTTTTTTACTTCTTCTCTCTCCCCCAGTTGTTTATATCCTACTCACTTAATGGCAATTGCTCTTAAAAGGCCGGGGCGCAAGTTTCGGTGTCTCCTTGAGAATGGGCCTGTTGGTTCGTCTACTGCCACCTATCTAATCTAATCTAATTGCCTTAAAAAGTCTTGAAAAATGGAGATTGCCATGTTCAAAATTAACTTGATACGTTTACCACCACTGAACACTTATTTCAGTGTTTATTGAATTGTTTTGGTTATAATTTCTTGGTTTTGGACGTTTAATACACCTTTACACCTATTTTGTTCTCAATTCCAACATCAAACAGTACAGTGTATCATTCAAGAACATAAAAACTAGTCTAAAACTGAAAATTAGCCCACTAAAATTGCATACGCAATAATGGGGCACAGGGCATTCATCAGTGACCATACTTACGTAAACAATAGTTTTTAAATTCCCTCTTAAATGATTGATGACTCATTGGCAGTATTATTTCATCAGTTAATCTGTTCAAAATGCTAACACACTGGAAAACAGTAGAGTTTTTTTCAATTTCTAGTCGAACAACTGGTAGATTATATCTGTTACCCCTAGTGTTATACTGGCTGGTTGCTATCAAATTGCTAAAATGAGTATCAAAATAAGGATTTTCCCAGCTATAGCCATACGTAAAAACCTAAGAAGAAAATAATGATATATATCTCTAAATTTCAATAGCTTCAGCTTCAAATACATATCATTGGTAGACATCAAAGGAATGTTGTTGCTATCTCGTTTAACATGTAATATAATTCTAAGTGTTTCGTTCATGATTGTACTAATACGCCTTACATGATTTTCAGTTGCACCACCCCAGATCATAATGCCATAAATGACTTGTGAATATAAAATCGAATAGTAAAGAGACACCAATGCTTCCCGCGGCAGATATTTTGACACTGAATATATTGCACCTCGTGCCTTACTCAAGTTATTGCACAATATTGATATATGCGAAGAAAATTTCAATTATTATCTATGATAACCCCTAAATATTTAAAAGATGCAACCCATTCAAATACAGCTCCGTGAACATTTACATCAGGAACAGTATCAACATTCTTTGCACTAAACAGCATCAGTTTGATTTTGCTTGCATTCGGAATAAGTCGATTATTTTGTAACCATTGTGACAAATCGTAAATGAGTTTTGTCAACTTCTGTATGGCAATATCAAATGAATTGTCGGTTACTGTAAACACCGCATCATCTGCAAACAGGATCGTATCAGCATTTTCAAAATGAATTATATCATTGATAAACACATTAAACAATAATAGTCCTAACACCGAGCCCTGCGGCACCCCAACACCAACATCCGCCGTGCATGACCGTTCATCATCAATTACTACAAACTGTCGCCTAGTAGTCAAATAACTTTCTATTAATTTAGATATATTGTTTCTTACTCCATAATGTTGTAACTTTTTCAGTAATATTTCCCTATCTACCGTATGAAATGCTTTCTTCAAATCATGAAATAAACAAATAGTGTAAGATTTACTACTATAGTAGAGAAGAATGCTTGTAACCAGCTCGAAAATTGCATGAATTGTACTTCTATTTTTTCTAAATCCAAACTGCTTATTGCTGAAAATTTTATGTTGCTCAAAGAAGTTTGGTAATTGGGAATGAATGCATTTTTCCAAAATTTTATTTATCAGAGACAAAGTGGATATTGGCCTGTAATTCGAAAGAGTATTGACGCAGCCACTCTTGTAAAGAGGAACAACCCCTGCCTCCTTTAAAACATCAGGATATACACCAATAGATATATATTTGTCAAAAATGGAACATATATAGGTAGCGATACATGGTAAAACAAGCAATAAATGTTTGGGTTGAATCTCGTCCTTATTAAAGCGTCTATTTTTCATTGCACACACCCTTGAATGTATTTCGTCAGTTGTTATCGGTAAGAAATTGCACGAGTCTTCTATTAAAGGACTAGTTAATAAATCATATTGCACATGGTTTCTTGGTGAATATTGCACCAGTTCATTAGCTATAGATGAGAAATATTTATTAAAACTAGAAGCTAGAGCTTTTCCTCGCAAAACTACACCGTCTACTTTAATTTCATGGACGGTCTATAGATCACTGCGATGCAGGATATCATTGACTACTTTCCAGATTTTTTTAGCATCTCGTTGAGCATTCTTGATCTCTGTTAGGTAATATAGCCTTTTCATGCTTCTAACCAGTGCATTAAGTACGTTGCGGTATGTAGTATAGGCATATCTTTGTATTATGTTACGACGATATAGTTTGAACAGTTTATGCTTCTTTTTGATTAACGATTTTAAATCCTTTGTAACCCACTTTGTCGTGGTTCCTCGACGTTTTGCATGTCTCAGTGGAAAAGCTTTAATATATAGCTTCTTAATTTGAGTTAAAAATTGTAGCAACTCAGCGGAAGGATCTCCGTGACAGGCATCTGGGATATTCATTTGAGAAACACTTTCAGCAAACTTTTCTGCGCTTGCGGGATCACCAAAGTTGTGGTATTGATATTTCTCTTCCCGTTTCTGATCAGTGTCTAAAACTGCATAGATAAGCATGTGATCAGTTATCTCCAGACCCGCAACCCCAGATTGGACAATGCCACTGAATGCCGAATTGCTCCATATTTGGTCTAATAAAGAATACTTGGTGATTGGGTTCTCGGGCGATAATCTTGTTGGTATGTTAATTAGCGTAAAATATACCCAGCCAAAAAGATTATCCATGTATTCACGAACAGCTAGCAAATTAAACTGGTTAAACAGATTAACATTAAAATCACCACATAAGATGGAAGGTCTACAGGTAGGAATTATTAGCAAGAAATCATCTCCTAAAAACGTATTAAAGGCATTGATAGAACCATTGGGAGGACGGTAAAAACAAGAAAGTGTGAATGTTGCATTGTTACATCCTATTACAAGAGTAAGTACATCCGTGATATCACTACTATAGGTGAGATTTTGAACTCTCTCAACTGTCCAAGCATCACGCTTATAAATAGCTATGCCACCACCAAAATTATCGCGATACAAACTATATTTTACATAATCTTCAATGGTAAAGGCTGCATCACATTTCTCAGACAACCAGGTTTCTGTGAAAGCATGTATGTCGTATTTAAAATTGATGATAGAAAGGAAAGCTTGTAATTGGCAAAAATGTCTCCGCATACTCCTGATATTAATCACCATGATCGTGACACAACTATTATTAACATTTAGGGTGGAGAGTTGGCTCACTGATGTATGATGACAATTTGGCCTTTGTAAATCTCTCAAATTGACACTTTCAAATGATAATCTTGGTAAAACCATCCACTAATCAGCTGGATTGTGAACTAGATGGACAGGAAGGGAACAACTTCAACAAGTCCTGCTCCGTCAAAATTGGTAAAGCACGACTGGCATCGTGTTTCCTGGCAAACACAGTTCCATTGAAGGTGTACACAGACTTAATATTGTGACAATATTCCGTTCACTTGTATTTATTTCCTCTCTATGACGCTTTTATTAGCTTGTTGCATAATCTGAGGTAACAGTAAAAACTCATAAATAAGCAAATTGTATGATAAACTTAACCAATGGTTAAATATTTATTTTACAAGTGCTGTTTATATGGTCAACATAGCCATGTATTTAGTTAATATTGGTATTTCAAAGTTAGACACTCATCTTCAAAAATTAGTTTAAAAATTATCTTTGCATAATCAAAGGTAACGCACTGTACAACTCGTACAGTAAACAAGAAGTATTTTCTCCAATCTTTTCTAGGTCTGATCTATCTCTATTACCTAACTTCCATAAAGAAAATTCCGTTGTCGTGTGCAGACCCGACAAGGGAAGAAGTGTTGCCATTCTGGAGAAAAATCAGTATTATAAAAAAATGGATGCCATCCTCTCCGAAGTTCACTGTTCATGATTTGCATACCGACCCCTTCAAACTTACGCTTAAATTCATCGACAACATTCATAGATTTCTAAAAAAAAATTGTTAGACCAAGGGATCATCACTGATTCGATTTACCGTTCACTTCACCACTCAGGCGCTTCCCCGGGCATCATGTACGGGCTTCCAAAAGTACACAAAGCCGATGTCCCCTTACGACCAATTCTAGCTGCTTCCTCGTCCCACTACTTGAACCTTAAACTACTAATCAGTTTACTTTGCGCAATTCATATGAATGTCGTAACCGTATCAAAGACCTCCAATTACCTCCCAACGCCCACTTATCCAGCTTCGACGTCACCTCCCTTTTCAGTTTTCACCAACATCTCCGTAGACGAAACTAGAGATATCATTTGCAACAAAGTTTTTGACAGCTCGGATCTATTCCACTACATGGACAAACTTACATTTAGAACTTTCCTTAGTCTCGAAATTAAAGATTCCTTCTTCGTGTTCAACAATAGACTGTACAAACGAATAGAGGGAGTCTCCATGGGAAGCCCACTCAGTCCGTCGCTAGCAAATATCTTCCTATGCCATCATGAAACACTTTGGCTTAACGATTGCCCAAATGACTTCAAACTGATCCACTATAGCCGTTATGTAGATGATACCTTCCTAGTATTTAAGAATCAAACAGATTCTGACTTATTTCTGGATTATCTAAATAGTAAACATCAAAAGATCAAGTTCACTGCCGAAAAGAAGTCAGATAACTCTTTAGCTTTCCTAGATGTTTTAGTAACCAACCACGACTCAACGCTTGTCACTGGTGTTTACAGCAAACCCACGTTCTCAGGCCTCGGGACAAGTTTTTTCAATCGCTACTACGATCAATTTAAGATCAATCCTGTAAAAACTCTACCATCTCGAGCATGTCATTTGTCCTTCTCCTACCTTAACATCTCAAACGAAGTTAACTTTCTCCGAGCTTTCTTCAAAAATAACGGTTACCCGCACCATATTCAGGACCACTACTGTAAATTGTTCCTAGACAATCTGTTCGATCCCGGCATTAGCAAACCCTCTGTCCCTAAATTAGACTTCTTCCATTCGCTTCCGTACTACAACAAAGAATCTGTTTGTGCAGCAAACACATTGAAAACCTTCCTTTCTGAAGCTTACCCACAAATAAACTTTAAATTTTTATACAGAAACACATTTACCATATGGTCCTACTTTAAATTTAAAGACAAACCACCCACACCACTTCTGTCAAATGTTATCTACCATTTCAGATACAGAGGATGCACTGCCTTGTACATTGGTAGCACTGGACAACATTTCAAAGCCCGCATTGACCAACATTTAGGTGTATACAGCTGAACCGGTCTACCACTTGCAAAACCCTCACATTCAGCTCCCCGCCGGCATGCTGAGCAAATCGACCATTCCATCAGCAAAACTGACTTCTCAATCATTGACTCTTCTAATCCAATCGAACTCACAACATTAGAATCCTTTTATGCCCATAGAACAAGACCTAACCTCAACATTATGACTTCAGCTGTACCTCTTCACACCATCCACGACTAACTAGCTCCACCTCTGCCGACTGTCCAGGAGCTGACACGCGGCCCCTTCTCACAGCTATGTTCATTCGCTTTTTAGATTTTAGCCCATGACTGACATTTTCCTCTGACTGTACTTGTGCTTTTCTCTCCGCTCTGAAATCACCATTTATCCATGAAATGTTTCCTTATATTCCAGTTATATTTCCAGTGTGCCCGTTCTTGCATGCGAGATCAGGTTTAAATTCCGTTTCACAGATACAGGTAGTTTACTGCCGCCTAGGTATCTAATCGCATTAAATCTTCATTCCTCGAATTTCGTCCTGTCTAAAAGCGAAGAATCAGTGTCAAACAAGCAAGCAAGTAAATAAACGTGACACAAGTAAATACACAAGCAAGGCTCACAGAGTTTTCGTAAAATATAGATAGCTAGATTGCCATAATGTCAGTAAGTCAGAGGAAGAAAAAAAGCGGGGGAAGAATCTCAGTCGAAAAGATTATCATGGTGGGTAGTTATGATGTCGGCTTCATGTTATCCATCTAGGCGATTAAGCAGGGCGACTGCTGACTAGAAGTGAAGACCTCCAGCTTACTTTCGGAAATCAGCTCGCCGTAAGCCTGCTTCTGTCAATACTACAATGACAAACTGAGCGATCTAATCAACGGCGAAGGTAAATTATCACTTGCCCATGGAACCAGTCCGAAAAGACATAACAGAATGCAATCAGATAGCATCCCAGTTTAATTAACCAAACAAACGAAGCACTGTACAAGCGACTGCAGCGAACAGGTGAATACTGCAACGGACACCTCTACGGACTACCAAAGCTCCAAAAAAGACCAGCCACCCCTTCGACCGACAATTAGCATGGCCGGAACAGTTACTCATGACACCGCACAGCACCTCAATAGTATTATCCGTCCATACCTAAATTCAAAATATATTGTCTCCGGAAATGACGAACTACTTCTACGCCTGCAACCCATCGTCTCCAACCTTCTCAGCAACTTCTATCTCACGAACGTTCCTGTGACCGACACTATCGACAACATAACTGCATCTGTATACCACCATGAAACACTGCCTCCATTAGATATACCAGAAACAACTCTACGGACTCTATTGACTATTTGCACCACCGAGACACCATTCGCTTCCAACGGAGCTACGTATCTACAGAAGAATGGCGTCTCCATGGGAAGCCTTCTTGGTCCCACCTTCGCGGACTTCTATGTATATGTCAGCTCTGGAGACAACACTACTGGCGCAAAACAGCATATGCAAACCTGTGTTCTATGTTAGATTACTGATGACATTTTAGCTATTTTTAATTCCAACAATCACATTCATCATTTCATTAGACGATTGGAATCAAATTCCGTGCTAACATTCACAAAAGAAGAAATGCATGACGATACATTTCATATTCTAGATGTTGAGTTTTTAGTGGATAACGGTAGGATTAAAACGCCTGTTTATATCAAACCAACTAACAGCGGATTTTACACGCATTTTGATTCTCACACGCTTCCCAGTTACAAGAAATCTGTTGTAAAAACACTGGTCCGTCGAGCGTTGAAATAGATCACCAGACTAAAAAAAGTTATTGTTAATTGTGGCCACCCTCAGAAATTGGTCGAAGATGTAATGGAAAGAACATTAAGCAAGACACTAGATACTGAGGTGATGACACAAATGACAACCCAGTACAATTAATTGTATGTAAGATTTTATTGCATTTCTTCTTTTGTACCTGACCGAAAAGTTTTGAAATAGATCATTTGACAGCATGTAAAACCCTCCAACAATAACAAGTTTAGTTGCATTTTATAAGCCATTCAAACTTAGCACATGTTTTTCCACCCGACCAGCTAGGCCAACCGCTGACAGGGCAGGCGTGGTGTATCGCTTTAATTGCTCAGAGCCTCGCTGTAATGCGTCGTATATAGCGTAAACTGCGAATGCCTAGTCAAAGCGCTGCAAACAACATAGATACAACCCTAGCAGTGTTTATTCATATTATTCCATGCTACACCAGATGAATGTTCCTCCAGCGGATACTTCAATCAATCATGTTTGTATAATGTTGAACAATCCTAATACCATTGACTTGAAAATAGCCAAAGCAATTTGTATCAAACAGAATAATCCTCATATCAACGTTAAAGATGACCAAGGGTACAACTTCCTGAAACTTTACTACTCTAAAACCTTCTCGAGGGAAGCCGGCTATATATAGAGCCGCGCTAAGGGTTGCCCTCATTCCAGTCTTGACAGTGGTGATGCGTGGGAGTGAATACCATTAGTGCAATATCTCTTTTAGATCCATTGAATAGCTGTGTATGTGATGGTAGCTAGTTCCGTGTGCTTGCTTTTCACTTTATGTACCTGATATTTGTGATTTCATATATTTGTGTAATAGCATGGCAGTGCTAAATTTTACGATCATTGTGACAATAGTAGACCTGATTTATTTTTTTTTTACTTTGACAGATGACTATGTATTGTTTTTACCCTTGATGATGACCAGCGTACTGGGTCGAAACGTCGACATCGATTTTAATTTAGCAATGTACTGAATTACAAAGTTTTATTCTCGTATTGTTTTAAAGAATCTGATAAGTGTGTGTCTTTTTAAATTTAGGAAGATGGAGAAAGTTTTTAAACAGAACTGTAAATCAACTGTTTATGACATCCTTTAGTTTTTTGCAGTCACGTAGAATGATTTTGCAATAGTTAATAAAATTATCAGTCACATGTTGTAAAATAGAGGCTTCTAAATTTGGTGTTATATTGAGATTCGTAATGAAATGCCTAATAAGCAGTCAATGGAGTTGTAAATACAAATTATGTGGTATACGCGCTAAGCGAGAAAGTCAGTGGTCTAGACAGTAGAGCTGACGGGTGAGTTGAAGAAGCTTGCAGCCATGAAGTGATATAGCACTGACAGTCATGAAATGAAATATGTAGCACTGGCAGCCATGAAGTGATATAGCATTATAATAGCCATAAAGTGAAATAGCACTGGTAAGCTTGAAGAGATACAACATTGGTAGCCAAAAAGTGATATAGGCCTGGTAACCGTGAAGTGATACAACATTGGTAGCCATGAAGTGATATAGCATTGACAACCATGAAGTAATGTAATGTCGGCATCCACGAATTTGTGTTATTTACCTTGGCAGTAATGTGGAATGACATGGACAGCCACAAGTTTAACTTGAGATGGTTCCAGTAATTGAGTGTTGTATCAGTATCTGTATCAAATTTCTACCCGTCACGGCTGTCCTGGTGCTTTTAAATCACAGTTAATAATACATTTTTAGTTATGACTACCTATGTATTTCTCAGTGTGGTACCTATTATCATAGTTTTAGTTCAAGTTTTTAATCTCCCCTTTCTTAATTGCGGCCAATGAACGAGCCGTGCCCAAGCTCTACATGCATTGGTGTCTGGAAGTATGATATTTATGCCCACCACTGATGATATTTAATGTTGAATTTGGTTTTCCTGCTCAGCAACTCATTCCTTACGGTACGGCGCAGAGATTAATTTTTTGAGGTCTCTGTGATTATTAGAAATCATGTATCAACGCTTAGGTAAACTCAGTCTGTCTCCAGGCCCACTTGCGAAAGGCCCGATTTCAATGGTCAGTCAAGGCATGGTGCAGTCTTTAACAACATTATATTATTGGTCACACACGTGCTTTGTCGTGTTGTCAACGAGTCTGTAAATTATAACTAATTATGTATCTCCTGCTTTACAAAATCTCAAGATTTTTCGTGCTCTAATGTGCTGGACACAAAACCCAATTGCGATAGGATATGACTTATATTATCATTAATGTTATATTATGATGCAAAACATCCCAAGGCCTCTCATTTCTGCTCTTTTCTGATAAAAGGATATTACTATGCTACTTCTTCACTTACTGTGAATTTATAGACCAATGACAGGAAATACGGAGGGTAGTAACAAAATCAGCACGTGCTCAATTAACTTGAAAAGGACTTCACTTGACATTTAAAATTCTTGGTTATCAGCTAATAATTTTTCAAAAATTCCTTTAACAGCTTTCTCGTCGATGTTCTTCGCTCAGACAAACAAGTGTGTCGTCAATTACAATTACAGCGTCGAGGTGCTGAAGTGGATCCATGTTTGTGCGGTGATGTACACCACAATTGACGTCTACATTGATGGAAAGGCGATAGATCCTGATGAAAAGTGTCAATTTGATGGGACAGAGTTGCTTACAGGGAAACACAGCGAAATGGACCTAGGTATGAACCGTCTTGTCGGAAAGCCAATGTCGGGGAAAATGGCAGATGTCCGGTTGTACATGGAGGCCATTGACGTATCCAAAGTCAATTCTATTCGATCTTTCACAGATGATACGCTCGAGTACATCGAAATAATTGAAGTGCCTCAGTCCACAGCTATGGAACCCGTTGCTACCGACATTGGGTTTGTTGAAACAGAGGAATTGACTACTTCCCAGTCCACTAACCAGTGGCTGCACGTGTCGGCTCTGTTGACCTACACCGACGCCACCAAACTTTGCAAGAAATTTGGTGGGGATCTTTTGGACACGGCGACAACCAACAAGTTGGAGCTCTTCGATTATGCCGAAAACGTGTTACTTGAAACTTTGTCCAACTTCTGGGTAAAGTCCAACAATTCGAGTTGTCTCTCCATGATCCTTTCTCCAGCTGGGATTACCTACAAAAGCACATCTCAGTGCTATGGCAGGAGAAGAAGTCTTTGTTCATTTCCTAGGGCTACAGATTTTTATCTCATCGGAATGGAGTACAACAGGGGAATAAATCGTATCCCGATGAAGATGCTAGACGACTCGTTTACTTGGGACGCAGAATACGATGTGAGAATGCAATATGAAGAAGATGATGCAACCTTGTACCTGATGAACTCAATGACAAAAGTCATCTATGCCAAGGCATTCCCGGTCGATGTAACCATGCTTATGGGCAGACAGGAGCTTACCTACACCAGTGATTCATCCATGAAAGACATGTTCACACTAACGTCGTGTTCGAAGGACCAGTTCACATGCACCGACGGATTATGCATCGATCTCAAAAACATTTGTGACTTTGAGGCTCACTGCGAGGATTTCTCTGATGAACAGTTATGCAACTACACCCAGAATCGACCATCCTACTACGATAACCAGCTTTCAGGGAAGGAGGATCTCGAAGTTACTCTTGATGTTGAGCTTTTAAGAATTTTGCAACTGGATATGGAAGAAGGAACCTTACAAGTGGAAATGCAAATATGGGCCCGGTGGAAGGACGAACGGGTCGAGTTCCATAACATCTACCCGAATGTTCAAACACTTGTTCCTAAGTCAGACGCAAAGTATTACTGGCAGCCTCATATTCAGCTACATGGGGTGATCAACGATGACACCTACTCTCTGTCACTGGCCAACTCTCCGGGGGAGATGTACATCATCGCAGAAAAAGACGGAGTAGCATCAACGTTTGGGGCAAACGAAGGTGAGATTATTCGCCTAACGTTTTCGTAATAATTGGTAACCAATACTCTAACGCTGCATCGAATAAACCGTTCATCACAGAAGAAACCAGAAGACTCCTTGGTACAGTATGGGCTACAATTAAAGTGGACTATATTCAACTTTCCATTTGTTGTTTGGTAGAGTTTAATAACCAGAGCTTAGCAAATGTTGCACTGAAAATAGGGTGTCACAATTTAAGAAAATAAAAATAATAGGAATCTGCTCTTGGAGAAGAGAAAGGCAATAATTTGTCTATTGTTTCGTAGTATCTTGTAATTATAGAGATGCGTTTGTACCAAGAACACGCACATTATTGGGCAAAAAACTAATGTTGTTTCTACATCAGATTAATGCTAGTAAAGACGAAAAATTTCACTCAGTGTGTTAAAATTTAGGTGGCTTTCATTCAGTGAACCTCAATCTAATTTCCTTTTAATGGACCTTAGAGAAACCTGTAGAATTGCTGCTGACTCAAGATGCAATCATAGTCTAATTGTCAGAGCTTTGGAAATTCCTAAGAGGTAATTCATGTAATCTATTGCTATTTGAAGTGACCTAATGATGATTTATGAGGCACGCTGTCTTCAAAGTGGAGTAGTTTTAATTAATCACACAGAAAACTAGAACGCCTCGTGGCGTCGGACCATCACCCGCGGTGAGGGCAAATTCAACGAAATCATTTTTTACGGCCAGCTAATACTAGTTTCTCATATGTATGCTGTGTCCAACAAGGCTAGCTCCCTGCTGCCAGCCCCGTGGCGTGAGACGATCTGCCGCGATGGAAACAATTTCGCCCAGCTGAAGGAAAATTCAACGCCGTCATTGTTTATAGCCAGCTAGGATTAATTTTCTGGCATGGCTCACATCTACAGTAGGTCAACCCATCAAACTCCATGCAAAAAATTATGAAGATTGCTCAATTCCTCGAACCACTTATTGGGTGGACAGACAAATATACAAATATCTATACATATTTATATATATATATATCATTAAAAGCTGACCATATTAATATCATTGTTAAGAAGAAAAAAGTCCGCAGCACTGTACCGTATACTATAAAGCAGCACTGTACCGTAAACTATAAATAGCACTGCAGCTCGCATGACCTTCCATTAGGCTTTTAGCAGCCACTGAAGTAACATGTCTCAAAGCTTAGCTTCCGACTGCACGCTTTTATTTCCTTTCATTTCAATTTAGGTATTACGCCTGAAGATGCCTGACGAGTTAGGTGAAACCGGTCGGGTAAATTTTAGCGTAGGACAATTATTTGAATTTTTTGACAGCGATGGCATAGAGAGTTTTAGACAAATCGAAAACACTAATAGAGACATCAATAATAATAAAATAAATATGGTGAGCTTTTTTAATGAAACTTATCTTAAAGAAGGACTCTTCCCTTAATGCACAAATTTATATATTTACAAATATACTTAAATCTTCAATGAAAACATTATCACCTCTTTCACTTCGTTCGCGGGTGATACTCAATTCAGACTCTGTCAAATATTAGCTAGGTAATAAAAACAATAGTCTGTTGAATCTCCTGCGATTGTGACCTGGAGAGCTTGATCACGGTAGGAAATACATATATCATTCAACCAGTGTAAAGTATGGCAGATGTAAATATCTTTGGCGATGCATTTACAAGGTTTTGGTTACCGGATCTTGGTCACGCGTACATTTCCCTCATTTTTATTTTTTAACACTAGTGGACCCGTGAGTGAAAAATTCACGCAATAACCTATACGTTTGCCTAATGCCTCTAGGCCGGTGCGGAATCTCCTCTTCTCTTATTCGCTTCTTAATTTTCTTCTTTTCTTCATGGATCCTTTGTCGTGCTATCATCCTTAGGTCTTCTATATAGACAGGCAGAAGTAACATCTTGAATAAAACACTTCAACAAACCTAAACAAAATACCAGCTCATATACAATGTTGTCCCTCCGTAGCAAAGATACCGTTGATACCGTCTTTCCACCTCAAATATCTGTTTCATTTGAGATGCTCAAATTTTGACCTATGAAGAGAAAACTGCTTCGTCAGAGGAAAACAGCAAGCTAGAAGAAATAACTGTCTACTGCCCGTGAAAACTTATGTTTCGTCAGTTTCGTTGACAATTGCATCAAA
>LQNS02277096.1:8334030-8345337 GCA_001587735.2 Parhyale hawaiensis | reverse complement strand
AGAAAAGAAGAAAATTAAGACGCAAATAAGAGAAGAGGAGATTCCGCACCGACCTAGAGGCATTACGCAAACGTATAGGTTATTGCGTGAATTCTTCACGCACGGGTCCACTAGTATTTTATTAAACGTCACTGGGCTCCCGCACTGAAAAACTTCTCTGTTCTTCACCCGCTACTGGAAACTCGGGCTACACACTAGCCCGGATGATCTCCGAGTCTCTTGGAGCTTCCAGGGTCACCCGAAACACCGAAATCGGCCGAAATCAGCCGAAATCTGCCGACTTGGATACGAAAGGGAGCTGCCTAGTAATGGTAGAGCCTGAGTTATAATCCAAATAAATAATAACCCCCCCAACACAGTCACACCTCTAAAAGGTGTGCTCACACCTATAAGTTGAAAGTGACGTGTTCAGGCTGTAATTGCAGTTTTACCAGGCAGATTGATGCTGGCATTATTAAATGTATGTATTAAAATTTACTGAGGGAATAGTCTGTATTGTAATATATTTTTAGCTTGTAAATTGAATCTCAGTTACACGTGCAATAAATCTATTAAACTATGGTATGAGATATGTTTCTTGTATCACAGACCGTGAAATTGGTCATAACTGAAATAATCTTGAACTGAAAATGAAATAAATGGTGTTTTTCATCTATATTGAGTAGTTTTTCATTGGGGGAAGGCCTATTTAGTGACTATGTGTGAAAAAAATCAAGTGTGAATAAAAATATCAGCAAAGACCATATCAAAACACTTAAAACTCGGTTACATTATAAGATAAGGTAACACAACAGATAGCTACTAGTTACTCAACTATGTAGCTAGTATGTAATGCGCACCAAATTTCGCGCCAATTTCATGAACAAAATTTTAATGTGCGCACCAGCCCTTTATTGATGCCTCTGCCATCTGCAGAGTATGTTACGAATGATTTGAGTTTAGAAAATAGCTAAATGTAGCTATAACTTTTAGTTACGAGTCATTAGTAATTACCTTGTAGTCTAGTCTTCAGAGCTGTACAGTGAAATGCTGCGAATCTCATTTTTAATTACATCCGCCAAAGAGGTTATGTTTTCGTCAGGGTTATCTGTCAGTCAGTCTATCTGTCATTTAGATAACTCAAAAAGTTATGAACGGATTTGGATGAAATTTACAAGGATTGTTGACTTTGTTAGAAGGAACAGATAATTAACTTTTGATAAAGATCCGTCCATCCATTTGTATGTTTGTCTGCCTCATTTTTGTCAATGCCATAACTTCAGAAGTTATGGACGGATTTTCATGAAATTTACATGAGTTGTTACCAGAGGTCGGCATCTGTTACGATGGCAAAATCGATGGTACGATGCCCATCGCTATCGTTCTGACGATGGCGATGGCAATCCCATCGTTCCATCGGCATCGGAACCAGAAATCAGCATTTTCATCGGCGATGACCTACAATGAAATAACCGTCGGCGATAACCATCGTAGGATGGCATGTTCAGTCATTTCATCAGACTATTTCTTCCTCATAACACCATCGCCGATGGAGAAAATGGCCATTGCCGATTGTTTGATATGACTGCCATCGGATCATCGCTATCGTCGATCACCAAATATCGTGATGTTGTGTTGTTCTAGTTACGTAGGGGGTGGCTCCGGAGGAGGGGGAGGGGGTCGGGCACGTGGCGGAAGGTATGAAAAAGAAAGTAGGGAGCACAAGAAGTCAGATACAGATAGAGGACTGTTCCATAGAGAGGTGGCAATGAAGGTAGTGGGGTAGGCGAGACACTCGAACAAGTGGTTCACGGTGTGGGAGCCCCGGTGGCATTCAGGGTAGAAGTCCGAGTCCGCCAGCCCGATCCTGTGGCGGTAAGATATCAGGCCAGAGCAAAAACACGAACGTAACTATGATAGGGTGGAGCGGGCCGCTCGTGAGAGGACCGCCTCATCGGGTGAGATCTCCGGTGGGGCAAAGCCCAAAACCCTGTCTACAGGGAGGCGGTCTAGTGAATATTCCACAACAGATCGATGGAGGGAGGAAATCGCTGAGCGTTACTCCTCAGAAGGCATAATGCTGTCAGTAAGTAAGTGGTTGATATCGGTTTGGAATTTGGTTGCTTTGGGGCCAGCCTGTGCGGTAACAACAGCGTGGGCTGGGTGATCGGGACAAACGTCGGAAACAAGGTATTGACGGCACTGGAGGTTGAGAGATTGATCGACCCTCAGGAGTTTGGACTCTGAGTGGAGATGGTCCGCGGAAGCCATGTGAAAGCAACCCGGTCGCTGTGCGGAGGGCGGAGTTTTGAACCGTCTGCAGCTTGCGAACCGCGGACTGGCAAGCTCCAGGATACCAGACTGGAGCAGCGTAGGTAAAGAAAGGTCGGATAAATGCCTTATATGTGAGAAGCAGAGTCTCCTTGCACTGGCTCCAGCGTGTGCCAGCCAGGGCTTTGAGCAATCTGAGGCTGCAGGAGGCTCGAGCAGCTGTGGAAGCGATGTGCGGTGTGAAAGTAAAGTGGGGGTCAAAAGTGACGCCGAATCTTGGGGCGGCGCTGCAGAGGCAGAGCAGTCTCGTCAATAGTGATACCAGGGTCGAGTCCAGACTGATGGGTGTCGGACAGAGTGATTCGACAGAGCGGCAGCAGCGGTGAGAGCTTTGCGATGGGACGCCACAACAGTGAAAGCGTCGGCGTATGATGTTGCAGAAGGACAACAGAACTGGTCGAGGAATGGGGAAGTCAGAGACGTAGAGGTTGAAAAAGGAAGGCGAGACTACCGAACCCTGAGAAATCCCCGCCTTGACAGCCCGGAACTGGGAACGAGGCAGCAGGCTGCTCGTCCCCGGAGGTAAGCCGCGAGCCATCTGACAACATTGTGGTGGAGAGTGGTGCTGGAAACTGAGGAGAGGAGACCCTCAGTAGGAACGTTGTCGAACGCTTTGCTGAAGTCAATCAGCAAAGCCACAGTGCTGTCAGGGGATTTGGGTTTCTTCATGCCGCGGGTAGAGAAGATGTAGTGGAGTGCATAGGCCGGGAACCATGCTGGTGAGGAGCAGGTTGGTAATCCTCACTGATGAAAGGCAGGAGGAGGTGCTCCCTGCAGGACTTTTGCAGAGAGACACAGAAGCGATATTGGGCGGTAAGAGGATCCTTTATCGGCAGGTTTAGATGGTTTTAAGATGGCAATTATAACTGCTAACTTCCATAAGGCGGGGATGTCTGCGTGAGCAAGGGAGTGATTGTATAAGCTAGTCAGATAGATGAGACCCAGCGGACCCAGATGCCTAAGATGTAGAATAGACAATTGGTCTGGGCCCACAGCTGACCAAATATCGTGATGATCTGTTTGTTCGTTCGTGTGTTTGTTACTTGGTTTGTTTTTGTGCTTGTTAGCACAATAACTCAAAAACCTTCTGAATGGATCTTTATGAAATTTACAAGAGCGGTTAGTAATGTTAGAACACGTAAATGATTAAATTTTGGTGCAGATCGGTTGGTTCGTTTGTACGTTTTATTTATGTTTGTAATAATGTTTGTTAGCAGCATAACTCAAAAATTGAAGAATGGATATTCAAGAAAATTACAGAAAGTGTTGATACTATCAGACGGCACAAATGAGTAGATTTTGGTGTTGATATAAAGAAATCCATGGTCTCTGCACCAATTTGAATTTTTCGTTACCGTTGCCTTGCTTGGGGGAGGTATGCGCTCTCAGAGTGCTCTAGTTAGGCTTGCTTTACCTTTGCATTTTCACCTAATCAAACAAGTTGAACTCGTTCACAACTCTTGGAAAAATTTGGTTAGACATCTTAAAAAATCATTTACTAACCTGCTTTTTTTAGTTATCATCTTCGAGCTTAAAGCTATTTTTTCATTATTTTCTTAGAAATTGCATGGCTGATATTTACAACGCTAGGTTTCGTTACTTTTTTTTGCCTTAGTTGCCTTAGTTTGTAATTTTCAAGCATGAGGAAAACACTTGTTTTATAATTATTTCTTTAGCATACTAGAGAAGAACTACGAAAAATTATTGTACAATCTTACATTAGGAAAATATGAAAAAGTAAAAAATCAAACAAATCAACAACATTAAAGATTACAGATTTATTTTAATGAAAAATCACCAACCATGTCAGCAACAGCCCACGTTTAGTGTGGGAATGTGAAAAAATAAACATATCTTAGGTGGAATTCAGTAGATTTCGGTGTTTAGGATGACCAGAGCTTCCATGGCTCCAGCGTTTGCCCAACCTCGGGCATGGGCGGCTCCGTCGCTCGCTTCGGCCCGGCAAGAAGTACCGCATCCCGCTAAAAAA
This sequence comes from Parhyale hawaiensis, assembly GCA_001587735.2. Lineage (NCBI taxonomy): Eukaryota > Metazoa > Arthropoda > Malacostraca > Amphipoda > Hyalidae > Parhyale > Parhyale hawaiensis. Next base: position 8,341,037 of record LQNS02277096.1, on the reverse strand, counting down.
GATCTAGGCTATGCAGCTCACCGATTCCAAGATCCACCGACTTCTGCGTTCTGTCATTTGTTTCCTGTACCATCTTATCTTCACACTGCTGTAAAACTGACTCGAGTATACCTAACGTTATTGTACCTGTGCATCTGCTACATTGCCAGTACCTCGGTTGTGGGCCAACTCCAACTATATTGCTAACTACAGCGCTGAGCCCAGGTGTGTTCATAACAACACTTATATTACAACCACACCCTCCCTCCCCCCAGCTGGTGTTCGAAGTGAAGATGTCCCGTCGATACGGCAGTCATTTGTTAGTCACCTTCCTGCCCTGCTTCGTGCTGCAGCTCATCGGCCTCAGCGTCTTCGCCATCCCACTGGACGACCTCAGCAACCGCCTTACGATCAGCATATCCTGCCTCATTGTCATGGCGGCGCTCTTCACGCAGGTAACGTGCAGATCAGCATACCCTACCTCATCGTCATGGCGGCGCTCTTCACGCAGGTAACGTGCAGATCAGCATCATTCATCTCAACCCTGCTCTAGATTAGCTTGCTACATTCATGGCGCGAGATTAATTAATTTACTGTCCTCTAGTGTTGGACACTGATGCACTTTCTCGCTCATCCAGATCAGTTCGACGCTGCCCGTGTCCGCCGATCCCAAAGTAATCGACGTGTGGATGTTTGCCCACGTGCTCGTCCTAGCAGTCGTCTTCTTCGCCATGCTCGTCTTGAACTACGTGAACACACGGATGGGAGGCCAAGGCGAGCGCGACGAAGGCCAGAAAAAGAGTAACGACCTCTGGGTGAAGGTAACATCGTCAGGGCCCATTGTAAATGTGCGCGTAAATTGATCGATGGCAAATTTATCGTACGGTAGTTCCCTCAAATGGTATGTTCATTGAATGGAAAATTTATTGAATGAGAAATTTATCGAATGAAAAAATTATCGAACCACCAATCACATAGCAAATGCAAGTCACCTTTACCATTCAATGAATTTTTTATTCGACGGATTTACCATTCAACTTGATCGCATCGTGGCGTAAGACCATCACCCGCGGTACGAGCAACTTTATCACCATCAATTTTTATCCCCAGCTCATCCTAATTTTGTGGCATGTATCAAATCGAGAACAGACCACCAGACTCCCTGCAAAAAATTATGAACATAGCTCAACTCCTTCGACCACATATTGGGTGGACAGACAGGTCTTCGGATCGAATTGACTCGATTCGTTGTATTCATTCTATTAAAACACAAGGGCGGACAGAGAGCCCCTTGTCTGGATAATACCAGGGGTTGACGGGACGAGAAACTATGAGATCTTTCAGGTTATTAATTGTTCAGGGTACACGGATCGATGAGCTCCCTCATTCACATACGGCTCTGCCTTAATATCTTTGCCATGATGTAACTGGCAACACAAGTACCTTGCGTGCTTGCGTTACTTCTATGCTGTTTGTGGCTTAGTGGTTAGAGTGGTGGCGTGGCAATCTCTAGGTCCCCGGATCGAATCCTGACTCGATTTTTTGTATTTATTCTATTAAGACGCAATGGCGGACGGAGAGCCCCTTGTCTGCATAATACAAGGTTTTGACGGGATGAGAAACTGTGACACATATATATATATATATATATATATATATATATATATATATATATATATATATATATATATATATATATATATATATATATATATATGCAAATTTGGTTAAACAATATGCCGTATTTGTGATTGGCAATTCTTTTATTAAGTTTTTCAAGTTCACGGATCTTGCAGATAATGTCTTGACTGTTGGTGAGATGAATCAGTTGAGCAAGCTGAAGTCTTGATTTGATACATTGTGCTGCGACGCGTTTCGACCTGATCGACGGGTCATCTTCAGGCTGTAGTGGTGCAGTGAGAGGTGCTCAGCTGTTGCGAGTAGCTGGCAAGGACTGATTTTATGAAGGATGCTACCTCTATTTATAAACTTAGGCGCGGTGTGGTGGGCAAAGGCGGTCGCGGATTGGCTGGAAGGCTGAGCTGGTGTCCAGTGATTCTACGCGTTAGGGCTATGGCCGAGTGGTGTCTCCGTGCAGCTTGAGGATTCTGCAGGAGCCAGTGGTTTGACTATTGACAGCTGGTTGACGGTTTCAGATGAGAAGCGATTCCGTTATTTGAAGTCGGAGGTAGTCAGTGCAACGGTGCAGTATTGCTCTGCCTTCCACTATTTGGGCTCGGGTTAATATGGTATCATGGTGGTTCTATGTGTGTGATTTGGGTCCTCCTCCAGCGGAAAGATGTAGGGTGAGTCTTTTTGAGAGCGTGATCGTTGTCATGCCTATGTACGAACTTGGCTGGAGCTCACAGTCTCCAGTTTTGCATGTGTACTCGTACACGATGTTCGTCTGTTTCAGAGGGGGCTTTTGAGCGTTTGCGTTGTTGCACATAACCATGCTTCCGATGGTGAGGTTCTTGTTGTAGATTCGCAGTTGCAGTCGGTCTTGTGGGTTGGTGCACTGAATGTTAGTCTTGATGATTTGCTTCAGAATCCTTTCATCGGTTTTGTACGCTTTTGATATTTGATTTTCGTAGTAGACAGTGTGTACATTCCCGGTGTTGGCTGCTGTGTTCTTGTCTGGTTGCTGTACCTTGTTCAGGTATCTTCTCAGAATTTGGTCGAATTGCTGGTTGGAGTAGCCGTTGTTTATCAGTGTTTGTTTCAGTTTTTTGATGGTATCGTTGAAGAAGTGCCACGATGACGAGATTTTGTAATTCCTATGGATGAGGGCTCGGATAGTTCCATCTTTGTATTGTTGGGGGCCTTCACTCCGTTCGTTCAAGTACGTTCCTGTGTTCGTCGGCTTCCTATAGGTCGATGTGATGAAACTGTTGTTGTTGGAGTCGACTGTTACATCCAGGAAGTTGATCTTGTTGTTGATGCTGAGCTCATGAGTGAAGTTAAGGACGGAAGCAGATTGGGGTGCGCTCTTGAGTGCGATGAGTTGATCCATGTCGTTGGCTATAAAACAGTCATCCACGTATCGGTAGTAAGTTGCTGGTTTGTAGGTCGAGTTGGGTATGATGACTTGATTTTCTATATGACACAAGTAGTAGTTAGCGAAGGCGACTCCCAGCGGAGAGCCCATCGCTACACCATCTTTCTGTAGGTAGAGAGACCCGTCCACGTGCGTGAACGGAGATTTTGTCGTGCAGGCCAGCAGTAGTTTCTTCAGCAGTGGCCGATCAATTGGAGGCGGCGGTAGTTCGGTGTTGGAGTATACAGCATCACATATTATATATATATATATACGGTTGCTTGTACTGGTACGTTCGGGAACAGCGATTCAACATACAGTGAGGCAATGATCCCAGATGGCTGAGTTGCTCGAATTATATGGAGAAAGTCATCGGTGGAGTTGATGACGAATTTCGAAGGTAGATAAGGAGCAATGATCTTGTTAAGCTCTATTGCAGTTTTGTATGTCAGGGTTGTTACTTGGGAAATGACGGGCCTTAGTGGGTTTCCTGGTTTGTGGATCTTCACTGTCCCATAAATGTAGCCAGGGAAAATTCTCCGATGATCGGGCTCGGTAGTTTCGATGGCTGGTTCTTGTTGACGGCGCCGATGATTTTGTTGACTTCGGTTTTTAACTGCGCAGTAGGATCCCGAGTAATCCTCTGGAACTTACGTGAATCAGCGAGGATGTGGTCTAGCTTATCTTTGTAATCGGATTTTTCGAGTATGACAAACGTGCTGGACTTGTCGGCCCTTCTTACAGTGACTGTAGGGAGCTATTTTAGCTGCTTTGCAGCAGTTCGGAGATTTTTATTCAGTATAGCGCTGGAAGCGAAGTCCCGTTGCTTGGTACTCTCAGTCCTCAGTTGTTCTCTGATATTATCGTGCATCATAATGATATTTCTGTCTTCCAGTTTAAACAGCGAGTCGTGGAGAATTTCCAGTTCAGTTGCTTTTTTCAGTTTATTAAATTTGGGTTTCACATGGCATTTGAGGCCCAGTGAAAGCAGTTCTTCCTGGTCTGTAGTCAGTTCGGTGTTAGAGAGGCTACCGCATGATGCCTTTCTTTCTGGGAAGCACAGGTTTCCCTGGCACAGAGCGTTCAGTTTTCTAGTTATTCTAGATGAAGTAGCAGCTTCGAATTGGTCATTGTTCTCCTTCAGTTTAGATAATATGGCAGCTCGCAAATGCAAATTTATATATATATACTTGAGTCTTCTACGATGATATTATCCCCTCTCTCACTTTGTTCGCGGGCGCTAATAAATTTAGCGCGTTGAATTAACCATTCGATGAAATTTACCGTGATGAATTTACACGTGATGAAGTTCCGGCTCTCCAACTTGAAATGGGATTTATTGGTAGTATTCAGACCAGATTAGTTTGTACCGTATGTAAGTTTAGGTCTCCTTTGGCGCGCCGCCTTGTTTCTAGAGACAAATAGCAAGGGAAATGCAGACTGTGGCGAGAAATGTGAGGCCATAGACGAGGGTGTTAAACAGTTGTGTAAGCTTTTTTTATTTTTTAGCAACCACTACACCTTTTTTAAAATAATCTTGTTCAACCATCGCACAATACATAGCTTAAGCAGTCTACCCTTTTGTTAATCAGACTATAACTGAAGCAGGAAGAACATACGTTTAACAATTATAAAAACGTTGATGATGTCAGAAAAATAACAATGCAGCTAACCAGAAATGACCTGTCCTAACCGTTAGTGTATAGGTAGTGCAGATTAAAGTGGTAGATCTTAAGATTCCGAGGTCTCAGTGCTGCTAAGTCTGTTATGGGGTCGAGTATGTTAAAGTATCAGTGTAGCTAAATCAGTTAACACTTCCATCTAACTTTTGCAGGAGGTTAAAGTTTACCCTGAAGAGGAATATGGACAACCCGAGAAGGTCGAAGCAACGAATCGCCAGGAGGACGTCTCCTTCCCTCACAAGCTCAACAAGTGGATGGCCATCATGTGTGTCGTATGCTACCTCGTGTTTGTGGTGTCTCTGTTTGCCTACATTTCGGCGGAAAGGCGGTCTGAACTGGAAGACGAGTGAGTGTTTTGTCGACCTATGTAGTAAGACGAGTGAGTGCTGGGTGTCGACGTATGTAGGCAGACGAGAGGGTGCTGTGTGGCGATGTATGTAGGCAGACGAGAGGGTGCTGTGTGGCGACGTATGTAGGCAGACGAGAGGGTGCTGTGTGGCGACGCTTGTAGCCAGACGAGAGGGTGCTGTGTGTCGACGTATGTAGGCAGAGCAGAAAGTGCCGGGATCAAAGTCTGTTGACAATGCCTGCATGATGCGTAACTAAGGATGTTGGTAGAGCGGTGAGTTTTGAATATCGGCGTATCTGGGCAATGCAAATTTCTTGGAAACTTACAGAATACATTCACTTATCAGAGCAAGCATGGTGGTATAGATTTCTTCCCAACAGTAAGATTAGATCGGTGTGTCTATGTTCTTAAGTAAATTTGAAACTGCAAGAAACTTGAGGATAATCTTTGCTTCGACTGCAAATGTGGCAGTACCGTTAAGTACGGCAGTCAAGCTATCGTTCACGACATTGACATGTGTTAGAGCGGTCAGGAAAAAGAGGGCAGTAAGAAGAGGAGAACCACAAGGTGTCACAAGAAGTTAACTAACATGAAATAAGCCTAAAAATTTTAAAAATTATGCTTAAATTCGAATATGGGGCAGCAGGTACGAAGAACATACCTGGAAATTATGTGGCAGCAACGACCTTCAGCTTGGCCAAGTAAAACCAAATGTCTTTCGCAAGTATCGCGTTGAAAACGGCCTTGATGTTCCTCGAGTTCTTCCCTTGGGATATTTGTCCTTAGCTGGCTCCATTTGTCTGTGTCAAGGCTCGTAAGATTTGTTTACATATCAGCCATCAACAACCCACAAATATTTACTACGCACGGTGTGTGGTGAACTCAAGGGCGGTTCAGCAGATTCTTTTTTATGATCAGTGGTGGCCGGTACTTATAAGCACTACGGAACTGTACCGCCCCCTACTTCTACTAAAATGTGTAAATTGCCACATAGGAGGGCAAGATTTTTTTAATTTCTGAAGTAACATAAATCGCACATAAGTGAATATCGGTGCCCTGAAAACCACAACTAGCTACGTAAGGTAAAGAAATTTCGCTGGAATTCAAGCAACATTCTAGTAGCATCGAATTTTTCCGATTTTTAAACCAAATTTAGCTGTTAATGGATTTCTTTGCAGGTCTGTAAAAATGTCGAGAAAACGACGCTTGACGGCTGTCGAAAAAAATCGGATTGTTGCAGAAGGTTTGTCTCTCATAGATTTAGCCAAGAAGCTAGTGACAGAACTTTGTAATCATGTGGTGAACCCCAGCACCTAACTAAGGAAAGATAAGAACACGAGAGGAACCCTTTTACGTCGTGATATTCGAAAAATATACAGACAAGCCAGCAAGCATATAAACGCCACCAGAGCTGCAATATTTTACGAAGCTGACATCGCTCCTTTGTCCAAACAAACCTGATGCAATGTCTTGACTGAATCGGCGAGGAGCGTTAAGCCTGTCGCCAGGCCTCCGCTGAACTAAACCTATTAGGGAACGCGCATTGCTTGGGCACAAAACTGCATGATAACAAATTTCCAATATATTCTATTTAGGGAAGAGGCCAGAGCTACCCTTGTCAAACCGGATAAATGGATCAAATTGTGGAGTCCACGCGGAGTCCCTGTGCCGCTTCGATTGTGACGACAGCAAGCCAGGTAGAAGCACTATACTTTGAACAGGTATCATAGGTGACTAGCTTATTGGACCTTTTCGAGTGAAAAAAGATATCAAACTTACGAGTCAAGCTTACATAGCGTTTCTAAATGAGCATTTGTCACCATGGCTCGATGACCTACCATGTGTATTATAAATAATAAAGTGTCTAAACGACAGCCGGTACTCAGTGGAGTCCCACAAGGCACCGTGCTTGGTCCAATACTCTTCCTTATCATGATAAATGATATGGGGCACCAATGCA
>LQNS02277096.1:8281237-8292136 GCA_001587735.2 Parhyale hawaiensis | reverse complement strand
AACGGTGCTTTTTGATTATTCTATGAACGTGTTGCACGCAACTTTGTCCAACTTCTGGGTGAAATCCAAAAATTCGAGTTGCCTCTCGATGATCATTTCCCCAGCTGGGATTACCTACAAAAGCACATCGGAGTGCAATGGACTGAGAAGAAGCCTTTGCTCAATTCCGAGGACTACTGATTTTTATCTCATCGGAATGGAGTACAGCACTGGAATGAATCGCATCTCGGTGAAGATGTTGGATGACTCCTTTACTTGGGACGCAGAATATGATGCGAGAATGGCGTACGTAGAAGATGATGCTATCTTGTATATGATGAACTCGATGACGAAAGACATCTATGCCAAGGTATACCCTGTCGATGTGACCATGCTTATGGGCAGACAAGAGTTTACCTATGAAAGCGACTCCACAATGACCGACATGTTCACATTAACGGCATGTTCGAAAGATCAATTCACATGCACCAACGGACTTTGCATTGATCTCAAAGACATCTGTGACTTTGAAGCCCACTGCGAGGATTTCTCTGATGAACAGTTGTGTAATTACACCCAAAATCGACCATCCTACTACGACAACCAGCTTTCAGGAAAGAATGATCTTGAAGTTATGCTTGATGTTGAACTCTTGAGGATTTTGCAGCTGGATATGGAAGAAGGAACCCTACAGGTGGATGTAGAAATATGGGCCCGGTGGAAGGACGAACGAGTAGAATTTCACAACATTCACCCAAGGGTTAAAACGCTCGTTCCCCAGGCGGACGCAAAATACTACTGGCACCCACACATTCAGCTACAGGGAGTGATTAACGATGACACCTACTCTATGTCGCTAGCCAACTCTCCGGGGAAAATGTACATCATCGCGGAAAAAGACGGAGTAGCGTCTACGTTTGGGGCAAATGAAGGTGAGATTTTCCATCTAATTCTTTCGTAGTCGTCGGTAACAAAGTGTCAAACACTGTACTTAGCTAATTAAAGGCAACTGTTAACGAAAATGCAGAAACTCCTATGCTTGGGCGAATCGAAGTAGAAAATAGATTGTTAAGTCTTATAACCAGAGGTGGGCGCACGAACCTTTTTTTGGGTTCCAAGCCCGAATCTTCGTCGGTTTTGGATTCCGAACAGCGAACCCGACTTTCAAAATTTCGGTGCGAACATATATTCCGATACCCTCCGAATATTTCCGAACTTAAATTTTACTCATTCCGAATCTTCGATTTTAAGTTTAAAGTTTTCCAATTAAAAAAAGTATTTTTGAGGTATATAGTAGAATATTCATTATAATTATAACTAGAAAAACAAATTATCAACACAAGACTGTAGCCACCAGAGCATGCGCAGCGGCTGCGCGTCAGTGCGTTCTGATTGGCTGGCAGCCAGCTGCGGTCACAACATGAGTCCGTACGGTACTGATAAAGCAACGAGTTAAACACCACGAGTAAATTTCCAAGTTCAAAGAAGGGTAGTCCAGGCAGTACTACTAGTTTTTATTTCGCACTACTACTCACAGTCACACAAGCTTGCATATGGAGCACATTTCGAGCTGTGCCACCGGCACACGTACACATTATAGCTGCAGGGCATAAGAACCCTGAGTTAGCTGTGTTAGCGGTTCAAAACGCTGTCAACCGTCACCTACACATTCACGTTCACTTTTGGCCCGTGCTATTACCTATCTGCAGCATCTGTATCAGAACTTCATATACTAAGATGACCCACCGATGATCACACTGCTAACTGACGCATTATACGTGGCTATGCCGAAGATTCATACATCTGACGAGGTACCTACATCGATCCAGCTATACTCTGTCCTAGTCTCAGAACTGACGATCCGCCGGAGCCAACATACCATATAACAGCATTCTATATATGCACATGAGCGGAGTTCGTATGAGAGTCGAGACACAAACTAACTCGCCTATAAAAAATAGAAGTAGAGAGAAGCAATAAGGTAAAACACAGTGCTACTGGTCGTAGTTGTTACAGAAACATGGGCGTCACCAGCCACATCTGTATGCCGCGGAAAAGTATAATAGGTACCAATGTTTGATCGTCTTCGTTTCTTCGAATTTTACCCGGGATTAGGAGGTTCGGATTCGTGACAAAAGACGTTCCGAACCCGAAAGTCCGAATCTTTTTTGACGTCGGTACGAATCCGAACTTCCGAACCAAAATCCGGGATTTGGCCGGTCCGAACAAATCCGGGAATAAAGGTTCGCGAACATTTGTTCGGAATGCTGACCCCTGCTTTTAACAAAAGCTCTTGCTAACTTTGCACTGAAAGTAAGTCCATTTCCGCATTAGAAGAAAATATTAAGTAAATTATCTACGTTTAGAAAACCGAAAAGTTAAATTGTACCGTACTTATTATTGTTTTTTGGTAGCCAGCTCATGAGAAATCACTGCATCGAAGAAATTCAGGACTAGAACGCCTCGTGGCGTAAGACCATCACTCGCGTTTGGGGCAAATTCAGCGCCGTCATTTTTTATGGCTAGCTAATTCTAATCTTTTGGTGTTATTCATAACTCAGTCAACGCAGCTAACTCCCTACAAAAAATTTTGAACATTGCTCAACTCCTTTCTACTTGTTTTTGAGTGGATAGACATACAGTACTGTATATACAAATACATATACCATACTCAGATGTTCAACGAAAACATCATCACCTCTCTCACTTTGTTCGCGGATGATAAAAACCCGTCGCTGTGTCAAAAATTGAAGTTGTTTCTTTTTTGAAATTATACCTACACAGATGATATTTTTATATCAGCATGTCCTTGTTAACCTTTTCTCTCTTGAATTGTTTTGTAATGTATATAATTGGATTTGACAAGGGTTCTAGGTTCGAATGAACAAACACTGGACGGCTTCAAAAGAAATTCCAAGTGAAACGGCAGCATATCCTTCCGGTTAGGGATCCCTTCGTATAGCCTTTGGTAACCATAGTCTAAGTTCAGTTCACTGGGATTGGGGATACATAAATTTTTCATTTTCAACCCAATTGCGTAGTAAATGGACATACATGTCTCGTAGTCTATAAGCCAGAACACTAGGAAAGCCAGTTAGATATCTGTTGTTATGCATCTGGCAACGGATATTAGTCCCATTCTGTGTTAGCTTGAAATTATAAGAGCTGTACAGCGTTTAAAAATAAGTGGATTCAGTTTAAAGCGCAATATTACACAATGTTGACAATAGTCTCCAAACCTTATTTTAGCTACGCTATGCTGTCTCCCTGGCATTCGATCAATTTTGCTCGTTTCGTAGTAGTCCCTTACGGAATTTGTGTCGTCGATTTATGTTATTATTATTATTACATTTTTTGTCGAACTAAGGTACTTCGTGCCCTTTATCAACAGAATATTATCGCATATATATATCTCATTGACACGTTAATTTCCGACTGAAATATTTAGAAGGGCGTCCCAACGGCTCTCTGTAGCTCTGCATTCAAGCAAGAAATCCCAGTTACCATTTATTGTACATGTTCAAGTCATGAAGACTGGCGATAGTTCCTTTGCCAATTATCCTGCGTTCTATAAGAATCACTTTCGCCAAGCTGAGTTGCTATTTCAATGAGTATATGATCAGATAATGTTGTATCGCGGATGTCTATGTTCTTAATCATTTGTGTGTTATATACGAAGAGAAGATCTAGAACATTTTCGTCCTCCGCTGGAGAAGGAATCACGTGAATCAGCGAAAAGTTAACAATTATGTGCACAATAGGGAGAGGGCCTGACCTTTTTCACCTCTGGTGGCTGATGGTATTCCTGATACTACAACTACAAAGGTATATGTTTCAACTGGCAAGTCTGGCCCAAGCCCCTTAACGCAAGGGAAGTTGAAATCATCCGTTATAAACAATTTATACTGATTCAGAACTTCTTTGCAAAGAGTTTTGATTAACCTGCAACATTTTGGCAAATCTTTCACTGGTACATTTTGGCGGTCAATAGCACACGTCGCATATCAATCGAAGTTTTTCTTTGTTAACGAACAACAGTCACACATAGCATTTAAGAATTTGTGTATTGTTCGGGAACCAAGGTGATCTCTTAAGTACGTATGATGCAACACCACCACACTTCCTATCTTGGCGGTCACATCTGTGCAATGCATACCGGTAACTTTATTAAGTTTATTTCTGACTTCTGAATCGTTGATCGTATCAACTATGGGAATTTCAGTAACGGGAAGCAGTTCTAAATCTGCATCATTAAGTATAACCTGTAATGCCATTTGTTTTCTGCAAATTCATGTAAACAGGCTTCGTATATGTTTACTCTAGAACCTGGATTTTCCTAAATTTGTCTCCTTCCTTTCTTTCAAGTTCCTGGTACTCATTTAGCTTTACTACGGTAGATTACTGAAGCGCTAGTGAAAACTTCTACTACTACTATGTTAGAATAGCTCTTTCATAGTTTCATTGTTGAGTTGATGACGTATGCCAAGATCCTCCTCGTATCTTGATTGTACACACTCATCTCACGGCCACATGTAGCAGTGTCTTGCTCTCTATCGTACTGGCGGGTTTCTCCGAAATTGTTGGCTTTCATGCGGTTTGGGTTTTGCCACGGTCCCCAGTATTTTCGCTTCGTTCTAAGTGAGCATGCATTTGACGATCTGCGGGAGGCAGTCCAATTGGTTCCTATTAAATGTATCTATGGACAATATTGTTGAGAAAACATATGGAGGCAAATTTCCTCCGAGGACAATAAAAGGGCAGGGAACCCTTATACGTATATCACGCGAAAGGGGATCCAAATATCTTTGGCGGCACTTTTGGAAGATTATTGTAACCAGCGCTTGGTCGCGCTGGCATTTCCCCATGTTTTTCTAACAATCCTGGCAACTTTAAGTGGAACGTTGAAAAAACTGAGAGTATATACCGCACCTATTTACCGAAGAACGCAGTCTGATTGATTCGGTGATAGAAGGACCTTGAATTAGTATGGGGCTCTCTGAATTCATTTATTGAGAAGGTGAAACTAAGCTAACATATGTGTTTGTAGCACATAAATTTGCTTCCAATTGAGAAGTAAGAAAGCGGGAGAGCTATATTGAGATTTCAAAGACGAGCAGGCTAGAAAAAAAGTTGACAACCGCAGTGATCAATACATGTAGATATATTGTTTTTATGTTTTTCCAGTGCTGAAGCACCAAGGGAAGGACGTCCTCATTCTACACACAAAAGGCAAAATTCTGACGCTTCGCTGCCCATTGGATCTCTACATCTATCCCTTCGATGTTCAGGTAATGTCTTGCTTCGTACTTAATAGTGGTCATACTTCACAGGGAAGAGAAAATCATGAACTGTGATGCCTCGTCGATATAAAAGGTATAGCATGGTTCGTACCGCAAAAAAGGTCGGCTAGGATCCAGAAACAAAGATAGTAGGTAGAAGTTACGAATATCAAAAGAAGCACAGTGAGTACGAAAAACAGATGCTCCGAAGGCTAGGGTCCTTCTGATGGGCAACTCCCAGTATCATAAGATGGACTCATATGGCTAAAGGCTGGTACACACGCCAGCCAAAAGAACGAGTATCGTCAGCTAATCGTTCGAACGTTTTGTTGAGCCCCGGCTCGCCTGTAAGCAGCCTTGAGTTGACAAAAGAAGGTTACAAATGTCAACCGTCAGTTCAGTTCGCTTGGGAAGTGCAATGAGTTCAGTTCCGGACATCTCTCCTAACATGAACAGAATTATAACTCATGGTTTTTCGCCAGTGTGCGCTATTTCAATGGACACAGCGAAGCACTCACACGCTGAAATGACGGAACTGTACTTTGACTGATGTGTATATTGGCTATAACTTAACCTCAGGGCCTACGGCCGATCTTATGCCTCCTGAGTCGTTATATTATATTATTTTTCTTAACGAATGCTTCCGAATTTTTGCATTAGATGTTGATAGATATCCAGGCATGTTCGGCGATTTATGGAAGAGTAGAATTTTACTCTGATATTGTTCAAATGAAACTGATAAGTACTTGTGTTTTAAACAGTAGGAAGGCAGAGTACCTCGAAAAAAATTATATATAGCGATAAAATTACAGTATTTATGAAGGATATCAACCAGACGTATTGACGGACAGAAAAAACTTAAATTTTTATTTTCTTGACTCCCTTTGAATCAATTTTGTCATGCAGACTGTCAGTCAAACAACACATGAATCAACTCAATATGATAAACACCGTTGTGTGTTTATTTGTTTATATATTTCTATTCTTATAAATTCATTTGTTTATATATTCATATAGTTATATGTTTATATATATATATATAGTTGTATGTTTCGCGTCACGCTGTTAAAGAAATAGGCGAAAAACAGGCCATATTGCAAATTTTGTAATTAGTAGCGTTTTTATTGAGATCGATGACCAAGTTACAGAAGATGGCGAAAGTAGGATCCTTAATCATTATCTCAGTGCACTTCTTGTTTGAAACACTTCTTAGAATAAAAAAAAAAATGGTGATATTACAGCTTCTCTTGGCGCCGCCATGTAGTCTTCATTTTATAACGTTCTTCATACGTCGAACCATATATTTGTTCTCATCTTACAACGTACAAATTCAGAAGCTAATCAACTAAAGGGTGGATGCAGCGATGACTTTTCGCGGGCAGTAGACATCATTTCTTTCAACTTGCTGTCTTCGTTTTGACGGAGCAGATTTCACTCACAGTTCATTTACAACAGATATGTAGTTATGTCAAGCAGTAGAGCGTGCAGCATCGATCTGCAGTTGTAAGCATAGTGGCGTCACACAAAAATGTATCAGCCAATAGCGTCACTCCTTTTGCAGCGGGGCATCCTGGGTAATGCAAAGACAGAAATGCGGCATTTTGGGCAATTTCCACTTTGGCGTCATGTGTGCGAGAGGTTAAGTGTGTATCGCGATTGTTTATTACATAAACTCTGGCAAATTATTCAGCTGCAGGTTATTGTGCTTTGCACGTGTGTATCACATTCTACTTTATAACTTGTTGTAATGCACAATTTTCTTGGTGATCAAAAATCATCTATTTTGTCTTTTTAAACTTATGCGAATAATTCTTTTCCGCGCAAAGCATTTGCTTCAACCTAAGCAAACATTTTCAGATGATTTTCTCAATTCTTTTTATGGTGCTGAAAATCAAGATGCAGTGCAATACCTCAAATCTATGGTCTATTATTTTCCTTTACTTAAGTAATTAAGTGTATGACCAGTATGGGTAGTTCCAATTTGAGGTAATAAATGATGAACAATTGGCGGAAAGTCTTTCTAGTATACTGCAGTACAAGAAGCGGCTGCTCGCGGTCCCATTTGTTTACACCAGCATAGTGATGTGGCAGTCGCCCATTGGCTAAAATTGACGCCAGTCACGGCGGTCGCTGATTGGCTAAGAAGGTGTCACGGCGGTCGCTGATTGGCTAAAATTCGGCGAAAGGGTGTTCCTTTAGAGCTGACATAACTATCTGTAGTAAATGAACTGTGATTTCATTTCATCATAAAATCTTTGATGTACTGAAGGCTTTTTCGGTATAATGGATACGCGGCGGGTTATTTAGATTCACTGAGTCTCTGCTGCTTGCTAATGTAATATTTTTTTTTCTGCATGGGACCTATGGTGGAAAAAGATTGTGCTTCTTACATGAATTGAAAGAGAGAAGACTTATCTCCTATAGCAATTTGAGTCGTCTGTAGTAGCGTATGTTTCAGAAGCATATTAGTGCCAAAGGTACATCAAACTAGAGAGCACTCTGAGAGCGCAAGCTTCTGCCAAGGAACGCAACGGTACCTAAAAATTTTAATTAGCTCACAAACCATGATTTTCTTAGTATCAACACCAAAATCTAATCATTTATCCCTTTTGATAGTTTTAACAGTTCTGCAATTTTGTTGAAGATCCATTCGTAACTTTTTTAGTCAGGCTGTTAACAAACATTACGACACATATAAGTCAAACACACAAACGAACCAACCGATCTGGCCCAAAATTTAATTCTGTATGTCTTTTAACAGTACCAGCAACTCCTGCTAATTTCATAAAGATTCATTTAGAAATTTTTGAGTTATTGTGCTAACGAGCACAAAATTAAACACCGCAACAAACAAATAAACGAACCAGCATATCTTTACAAAATTTGACCATTTACTCTTCGTAGCAAACCTAATTACTTACGTAGATTTTATGAAAATCCCTCAATAACTTTTTAAGTTATGGTACTAAGAAAAAATAGGCAGAAAAAGAAACAACTGATGTACTGATTTCCACCAAAAGTTTATCATTTTGTTGCTGTTAACATACCAAACAATCTCTGAAAATTTCGTAAGGAACCGTTCATAACTCTTTGAGTTATCTTGGTGACGGACAGACCAACAACGAGACAGACAAACACGACAAAACATAATGAAGACGGGTCGTCTCAAATTCTTTGCTGCCATTTTTGACAGCGCAGGCACTCCAGTTTTATGAGACAGACTTAATTATTTGTTAAAGCGTAGGAGTCGAATACAAGTTTTTTTAATTGAGTAGTTGTGGTGCTGACACGGTAACGTTTTTTCACTGTAAAAGATAGTGTTCCAAGGTAGCACACGCCAATATTGTGTAGTAAAAACCGGTAACTTTTTACTTTGGGCAGCCTTTCGTTTTGGATGAAATTGCGGGTGCTGTAAAGTGCCCACAGGGCTTCAGATCTATAGCAGGAACTGATAAACTTTTTGTATACACTGCAGGCGCGTATATCGATGTCTTACACTGATTTACGTAGGAAGGGAAAGTGCTGCAACCTTTCCACTGAGCCTTAGATCCTAAGGTAAACATTAATAAATGCCCTATGTTTGCAGGCGTGCAACCTGACGTTTTCCCTGGAAGGAAGGGTGCTGCAAGACGCCCACTGGGCTCCAGATGCTATGGAAATCAAGGAATACACCGGCGGAGTCCTGCAGCTGTTCGAGTTCGTCCACTTCAAGCGAAGCGTTGGAGAGGGCGACGGTAACCCGGTATGTTTTTGGGTGTTTGTAATGGGTAGGGCTTAGTGTCAGATAAAAGTACCCCGGTACCTCGATGGGTGTCTGAGTTAGGCTTAGTGCAAGATAAAAGTAACCCCAGTATATTGGTGGATGTCTGAGTTAGGCTTAGTGTTAGATAAGGGTAAGCTCTTAAAACTAAAAGTTTCATATGAAACTAGTAAATATCCTGTATTGAATAAGATAAGGTAAGAATGAAGAAGTAAGCTAAGAAACAGAATAGTACGTACGTAGAGAGCCGAGAGACTGTGAGATCTCATACTGACGGGCAATATGTATATATATATATATCACATGCACATATCAAAGTAAAAACATGCGTTTAGCGTTGTTATAGTAAAGCAGTCAAAATAATCACAAGCGCCAATTTTTTTACCTTGCTGTAGGTATTTAGGTTAGACAGCTGGCACTAGACGCACCCAAAGGCCAGTTCCTAGGAAGCAACTGAGACTCGCACACCAGCCCCCAAGGAGTTAGTGCCGTTCTGTCAGAAGCATTTAGGCAGCTGAGGAAGAAGATAAAAACTCAACCTAGGATCGTGCTAGCGCAGTTAGTTACAGTAAACCAGAGAGGACTAGGAGACTAATTGGGACANGTTCCTAGGAAGCAACTGAGACACGCACACCAGCCCCCAAGGAGTTAGTGCCGTTCTGTCAGAAGCATTTAGGCAGCTGAGGAAGAAGATAAAAACTCAACCTAGGATCGTGCTAGCGCAGTTAGTTACAGTAAACCAGAGAGAACTAGGAGACTAATTGGGACATTAAAGATAAAGGGTGATAGTGGTAGAAAAAGATTCCACCGTTTAAGAGTTGGTGAGTGCTGGAAAATGAGGTGTTGTTCTTCCCATTGCTTGCCAATATTATTTTGGAAAGCATTGCGTCTCTGCACCGACAGCTCAAGTCCATTTCAAATATTCTTCATAAAGTACGGAAAAAAGTGCTGGCTCGAAGATGTTCTTTTTCTTTGAGGTTTTGGCCTCTTGTAGCACGTCGTTGAAAGCCTTCAAGTATTTGTATGTTTATAACAGTTGCTCCCCGAGTCGTCTTTGCTCGAGAAGAAGGCGTGTGACTTCCATTAGGCGACACCTGTATAGAAGGTTTCCCAGCTAGGGTTTCAAGTTTGTTGCTCTGAGTTGGAATCCAAAAATCATTGTCTATTTCGTTACACTGACATAGCGATCAGAGCTGAACATCAAATTCAAAATGAGAGCGCACTAGTGTTGATAGACTACAGCCACAAGCATGATTATATCCTTGCATTTATTCTCAAAATTCCTGCTAATGAATACTACGACCCAGCATGCCATTCTGACTCTCTTGTCTACATAACCGCTGACTGTGTTGAAGTTTGTTGGTGATAGTTATTCCCAGATCACGTTGTTGGGAACAGTTGCTACTTCTATCTCATTCGTTTTCAACAGGGCAGAAGGGTTCCTTTGTCTAATTCAAGTACCGAACATTCTTCGACATTGATGCATGTCTGCCAAGTTTGGGTCAATTTCGTGAGGCGGTCAGGGCCTTGCTGGAGTTCGATTCTATAGTTGGCTGACACAGCAATATGTTTATTCGGATCTATTTGCGTATGAAATAGTTCTATTTTCTGTTTTTTACCTGCCATTAAAATGAAACTCTGTGATTACACCACCCCCCCCCCCCAGCTCGTGTTCGAAGTGAAGATGGCCCGCCGGTACGGCAGTCATTTGCTGGTCACCTTCCTGCCCTGCTTCGTGCTGCAGCTCATCGGCCTCAGCGTCTTCGCCATCCCACTGGACGACCTCAGCAACCGCCTTACCATTAGCATATCCTGCCTCATCGTCATGGCGGCGCTCTTCACGCAGGTAACGTGCAGATCAGCATATCCTGCCTCATCGTC
>LQNS02277096.1:8268362-8281221 GCA_001587735.2 Parhyale hawaiensis | reverse complement strand
AATATGCCCATTGAGCATTGTGATACTTTTATCTTCGATTTATTCGCTTGGATGTCCCACCGCTAAGCACTTTCTCGCTCATCCAGATCAGTTCGACGCTGCCCGTGTCCGCCGATCCCAAAGTAATCGACATATGGATGTTCGTCCACGTGCTCGTCCTAGCAGTCGTTTTCTTCGCCATGCTCGTCCTGAACTACGTGAACACGAGCCTGGGAGGCGGGGGCGAGTGTGTTGGGGGCCAACAAGCGAGCGACGACGTTTGGCTGAAGGTACCATTTTGATGGCGGCCCTATTGCTGTGAAAAGCCGAAAATTAAGCCTACGCATTGGGCTTAATTGCGGCGTTGGTCTTTATTTTTAGCGTCGAGATGTATACCCTAGTTTCACCTTAAATA
The DNA here is from genome assembly GCA_001587735.2 of Parhyale hawaiensis. NCBI lineage: Eukaryota > Metazoa > Arthropoda > Malacostraca > Amphipoda > Hyalidae > Parhyale > Parhyale hawaiensis. The sequence goes on along the minus strand of LQNS02277096.1, from coordinate 8,280,827 downwards.
GATACATTTCCTTCAATCGTATGAATAAGAAAACGAGCGGAGGGTCAACTATATTAGTTTTAAAACAATATGTCTCAGTAATAAATAGGTACATAGAAATGAGAGTGCATTATATTTTTCTTCTAATGAAACATATGGACACTCATAAATATATTATGACCTTGACAAAGGAAAAGCAAAACGCTAATTGACGAATTAGAGTTGTGAATATTATTCATACAATGAAGTCGAAAATTATAAAAAAAAATGTTACAGCTTTTTTTATCTATATATATTCCAGAGTGTCCTAAAAATTGCATGAACATCCGCCTAGCACTTTAGCGCAAAAAAAAAAAACAGTGACCGAAAATTCGAAACCGGAAAAAAAAGATCAATCCCCCAAATTGTTAAAGATATCAACTACCAAAATAGACCAGAGATCCCACAAGAAACCTGAACGTTTGTTTATTAAACAAAAACTTTTACTAATAAATTCTACTGATTATTAAAGTAAAAAATAGTAGGAAGGAAGTTTGGATCGACCCTGAAATTTGAGCCTTAATTATGGTCCATGTCGTGGGTTATTTCAAAACCTGGAACGGATGATCAGATTGCTCACGAAATCCAATCATTTGCTATTTGTGACAAGACCGACATATTTCGAAAATGTAGAGAAAATTCGTCCAGTAGCTTTCGTGTAACGTTGCTGACGATAGCAGACACAAACACGAGTGGTCACATAACCTCCTGTCGGATTTAGCAATAATTTCACATTAACTGATTTAAACACGGCAAGAAGGGTTTTGCCTGTTCACCGTTGGGAGTTACGCCCCGGCCCTCTATAAGCTTACTATTGTATGTAAAGTGGTGGAAATAAGTATAAGACACACTCTAAAAATACAAATAACTTTTTCATTATGCCACATTTTTCCATGAAAATTTGAGTGTTGCTTCTGTATGGCATGAGAATAAGTATAAGATCAATTACGTGATATATCCAGAAAAAAACGTTATGACCAAAAGTATAGATTTAAGGATGGCAATAAGTGTAAGACACTTTTGACTATCGGTATTATAAGGAAATTACCCAACACTTAGTATTTGCAGGTATTCCCTTTAGACGAAAGTGCTCCAACACATCTGTTCTGCATTGAACCAGTGAGATTTTTGAGTTTCAATGGGAATTTCATTCCAATATTCATCATGCAAGATTTTAGGGATTGTTTACCGGCAAATTGACTTCCATTTTAGTAAAGTTGCCGTGACTAAATTCCCCATAGATTTTTCATTGGGTTCAAGTCCTGAGACTTGGTAGGCTAGTCCAAAACTTGAATTTTCCGCATTTTAAGCCAGTCTTTTGTTAGCTTTGAGGTGAGGATCGTTGCATTGTCCTGCTGTTACAGCAGGTTAATTTATTTAGGTGTTTAAAGAAACAACGCTTTAAATGAAGCTTAACCAGTTGACACTCCCATCTCACCTTTACTATTACAGAAGGTCAAAGTGTACCCTGAGGCGGAGAAAGGGCAGTCCGAGGAGGACAATGCAGAGGATCCCCAGGAGGACTTAACCTTCCCGTGCAAACTGAACAAATGGACGGCCGTCGTGTTTGTCGTCGTCTACCTTGTGTTTGTGGTGTCTCTGTTTGGCTACATTTGGGTGACAAGAGAGAACAGCCTGGCAACGGAGTGAGGGTTGCGTGGCAACGCATATTTTCAAAGGCGTGAGCGCTTTGTGGCAACGTATGTTAATATTGGGGCAAGTGAATGTCGAGGGTTGACGCATATTGGCAGTCGAGTGAATGTTGTCTTGACTTATGTGAGCAAGTCAAAATCATTTTCAAAAATTAGGGATACATTTACTTGATCCTTAAAAGCATGGGGTTATAAATTCCATAGGTTTTTTTTAGTTAAGTACGAAGAGATAGCAGTATGGAAGACAATTTTCGACAAAATTATGAACGCCGCGTAGCGTTGTGTACGAATTGTGTGTAAATTTTAAAAAGGAAGGGTTTGACTGAAAAATTTTGGAATGATGTGGCAAAACGGGACGGTAGTTTTAGGGACCTGAGCAACGGTGTATCACAAGTAATTTAATAACGCTAAATAAGAAAAAAAAATGAAAATAAAAAATCGGTTCCAAGAAGTGAATGAGAGGGAGGAGATGCCTGAACGCCACGTAGGAAGGAAGTTTGGATCGACGCCGAAATTTGATCCTTAATTATGGGTAATGTGGGTTATTTCAAAACTTGGAACGGATGATCAGATTGCTCGCGAAATCGAATAATTTATTATTTCTGACAACACCGACATACTTCAAAAATGTAGAGAAAATTCGTCCAGTAGTTTTAGCTTACATGCCTGAAAGCCATTAGGCACTAGCTATCGTGAATATAAGCATGAGTTCCCAACTCTTGTGCTATAATGCTTCGTGCAATCTTGCCGCACTGTAAATTATCTGCGTTCATGCTCAACCTTTGACTTTAGATTGTTACATTTGGTACATGCTAAAGCTAGCAGGCATTGCATACCATCGATAACCGTTCACCATTTCCTCCGCGCGGTATATGATGTCCATTCAAATCAGTGGCTTTGCGATCATTTGTCTCGTACCGGCTGCAATAGAAGATCTTCGTGAGGATAGGGCTTTACAAGCTCCAGCTTCAGTGATTTAGTCCAACGTGTATAGTTTTCAGCATTTTGATTGGGAACAAGCACAGAGCAGGCCGATGACAGTAAGTCAGTAGTCTGCGCAATAGAGCGCATATCGAGCAGGTATAATTAATAGTCTACAGTATCGAATGCTCCCCCGGGCTTGTGCAGTAAGTAATCTACTAATTTCAGTACGTTCCGGAGCTTGTGTAAGAATTAATCCACAAATTTCAGTATATTTTCGAGCTTTTGCAATGTACTATATTTTAAGTGTATCCTTAAGGGTGTTCAGCAAGTGTTTTAAATAGCCTTGTTTTCTGATTACACGCCGACTCGTGTATAGCAGGTAGCCTACCTCACTGGATGTATTTTTAGACGTGAGTTCAAGTAACCTACATCTCTGAGTGTACTCCTAAGGTGTGCAACAAGTAACTTATTTTAGACGTGAGTTAAAGTAACCTACATCTCTGAGTGTACTCCTAAGTTGTGCAACAAGTAACCTATTTTAGACGTGAGTTCAAGTAACCTACATCTCTGAGTGTACTCCTAATTTGTGCAACAAGTAACCTATTTTAGACGTGAGTTAAAGTAACCTACATCTCTGAGTGTACTCCTAAGTTGTGCAACAAGTAACCTATTTTAGACGTGAGTTAAAGTAACCTACATCTCTGAGTGTACTCCTAAGTTGTGCAACAAGTAACCTATTTTAGACGTGAGTTCAAGTAACCTACATCTGTGAGTTTACTCCTAAGGTGTGCAACAAGTAACCTGTTCTGAAGACTGTATTGGTCAGAATGCAGCAAGTAGTCTACATACTCTATTAAATGGATGCTTTTGTAGAATGTGAGACAAGCTGCCTACTTCTGCGTTTAAAAAAATGATAATTTTTGCTGGGTAGAAATATTCTTAGTCGAGTATTTTTAGAGCTCGTAGACCCCACGTTTTCGTGAGAGTAGGAAGTAGCTTACTTTGCTGCTGGTTGGTTTGTTCACTATCAAGTGTATACGCCGGTGGGTGCGTGCATCAAGTAGTGTAATTTAAAGGATGTGATACTTCCTATGCAATTATAGCATTGTTGCTATATTCAGAAGTCCCCGTTTCCAAAACAAAGGCCATATCACAGAGGAAAAAAAAGGGACATACAGTATGACGATAGACACGTGGAACCCATGCAACGAGGGTGTTCCCACCCAGGATCAACGCGCATGGGAAAGAAGAGGAATGGCAGAAGGAAGAAAGATCAGAAGGTGTATGAGATGGGAAGGAAGCAAAGTGGGGACGAAAGACAGACGTCCTGAAGGCCTAGCTAATGGCCAAGGTAACCTACTCGGTCCCTCTGAGGGGCGCTGCTCCCCATAGGATAAGATGGGCTAACCTAAACTAACCTAACCCTACGGGCTCCCTGAGAGAGGAGCAATTATAACAAGTAGTCTGGTTTAGAGAAAGTATTCTTAGACAAGGGCTGCGAGCAGTCTTACTGTCTTGGTCTGCTTCGCAAGACAAATTAACCTAACTCATATCACAGGCTGTGCACGTTCGTTGAAATTTCAATAAAGGCACATAAAAAAATGGTAGTTTTACTAAGGCATAAATTGAATTGTACATCAGATTTTCTTAGCATAAAACAGGTTAGAAAATTTCAAGTTTACATCTAGCAGCGACAAACGCCATCACAGAATTTTTGAGAGCCGACTGGAAATCACAAGTTGGTCCTACACATGACGAAGGAAACTTTAATTTAGTATTCGCTAATTAACATTGGGTAAAGATAGCTTGACCTCACCCCCTACTGGAAGCCCCACACGCCTTGGATCGTGCTGTAGATATTAACCATCTAGCCAGACTAGTGCACGGTTGCACACAAGAGCTATAACGCCAACGACGGAAGGTTCTTCTGCAATGAACTATGCTCCACCTCCTCCATCTTGCCCTTTCTTAGCTATGGCCAGGCCAATACCCCCGCAACGGCATTGCAGATAGCAAATGCTGATGAAGCGCATCAGGCAACGCAAGCACTCGCCTGGTATAATCTGAGGTAACAGCAAAAAACTCGTAAATAAGCAAATTGTATGATAAACTTAGCAAATGACTAAATAGTTATTTTACAAGTGCTGTTTATATTTGCAACACAGCCATACATTTAGTTAATATTGATGTTTCCAAGTTCGACACTTGTCTTGAAAAATAAATTTAAAAAATTGTACTTGCATAATCAAAGGTAACATACTGTATAGTTAGTTATGTCAGATTTGAGTTTACGCGCTCCCCCTTGAGATCTTCAGAGTTGTGACGTCAAAATTACGTCACGCCACTGTGGAAATATCAAAGATTCCTCGCTGCAACAGTGGCGTGATGCAATTGTGACGTCACAAACCTGAAAATTCAAGGTCGTAGCGCATACACTCAAATCTGACACAGTCGTCTTCTGTAAATTAACTGAGATATCAGACCATTCTCTAGCCAGCCGCTACTGCGTGCATAAGTTTGGTGTGAAATATAAAACACTTTAAGCCTCCCTAAATCCGTACTAAGTTGTTATAAGAAAGGAAGAGCCATGTAGTATGCCAAGATAAATGGGGAGCCCGTGCACGAAGGTGTTTCCATACAGGATCAACGCGCATGATATTAGGTATTATAAGAAGATTTAAGCCTCCCTAAATAAGTACTCAGCTTTTCTAAGGGAGGAAAAGGAAGGGATATATAGTATGTCGATAGAAACACGGGGAACCCATGCACGAAGGTGTTCCCACAAAGGATCAACGCGCATGAGAACAGCAAGTCGGGAAAGAAGAGGAAGAACAGACAACAGTAAGATCAGTAGGAGTATGAAAGTGGAAGGAAGCAAAGTGGGCAAGAGAGACAAACGTCCCGAAGGCCTAACTTATGGCTAAGGTAACCTACACAAACCTCCTGGGGGTGCTACTCCCCATAACATAGGATGGACGAACCTAACTAACCTAACCCTATGGCCTATGGCCCATCCAATGCCCCCGGAGGGGAACGCGCATGAGTACAAGTCGGAAAAGGAGCAAAGAATAAAGGAAAGTAAGATTAGTAGGAGTAACATAATCGGAAGGAAGCAAAGTGGACACGAACCAAAGACTGATGTCCCGAAGGCCAAGCTAATGTTTAGATAACTTGCTCCATACTCTTGGGATCGCTGTTCCCCGAAGCAAAAGATGGGCGAGCCTAACTAACATAACTCTAGAGCCCATCCCATGCCCCCAGAGAAGACGGCGAGTGGCTGGTGGGGGCCGAAGGGGATTGAAAGTTTTCACAAACAGTCATCAGTGCCTGCAGTGGCTGGCGATCATCCTCTCAGACACTAAAATGGCCAAAAAGTGACCATCAGCATTGATATCTCTATGACAGCTCGCGCTGATAAATTTGCGTAATTCTTTCTAATAAATGCAATGATTACGTAACATTGCCCAGCTTCTTGTTGTTTTGAGACCGCTATGCTAACTGGAAAATTTACAGTGCCCCTTAGGAGTTCGCTAGTAATGAAGACGTCGGGAGTTCGAGCCCACTCAAGGGAAAGAAAGTTTTGACGCGCGGAAGAGTGTAGCACAAGCCGTGCTTTCACTCGTGGTTACTGGAAGGGCACTGGCCTTGGCCTTAAGATTGAGGGGAGAGGTTGCAGTGGTCTACCCGGTATTATGTCAACATGAAGCCACAGCCCGGATTATCTGTGGTTGACGACAGCCGTACAATCTACTGGACCAAAATGGGCATTTACCCGCAGCACGAACCAGTGCATATGGTGTTTTTGGTGCGGTATGCTGTCAAGCGGGCGGTGAAATAATGTATTATGTGCGGTACGTGCTGCACGTGTGTGGCACACGACACACATGGACATGGTGAGGATGAAGACGTGCACCAGTACAGGCCCACACACATACAATACATATACATATAACAGTTTATAACTCATCCGTTGATGTACAGTAGTGGGAAACTGAGATACGTTTAGTTGAAAATTAGTGGAAGAATCTACAAAAAGAAATAATATATAAAATGACTATAACAATACTATAACAATAGTAAAAGCGGGTTCGAACGACAGTCTTTTGCCGCCCGTAAATACTACTCTCCGTCTGAATACGTTTCAGTGTCCGTACAGAAAACAGACCTTTATTTACAGTCTTACAATTACTGTCACTAACGACATATTTCCGTCCCAGGGCTGCAGTGCCTTGGGAGCAAAATTTTGGAAGTAAGTGGTAAAAGTAGGGTCTTTCAACCGTATCTTGGATACGGTCGGCATATTGGGTACAAACCACAGTTGATTTACAGAAGATAGTTATGTCAGATTCGAGTGTTTGAACCAAACCCTTGAAACCTTCAGAACTGTGACATCGCACCAATAGCGTCACTTCTGTTGCAGTAAGGAATCTTTGGTATATACACAAAAGCGTGACGCAACTGTGACGTCACAATTCTGAACGTTTCAAAGCAGGTTAGGCGCAAACACTCAAATATGACATAACTATCTTGTGTAAATGAATTGTGGTATATTTACTGCCTAGCAGCGATGTTGGTCCATTCTAAGCTGCAATCTAAAGTGCAACACCACGAGAAGAGCGCATGGTACTGCGTTGCAATGGAAGACCAAGTCAAGTATACTTAGGTGTACTATGGTTCAGCTCAATATGGGGTACCTCATTATTTACCTTGATAAAAATTCAGTGACGTGAGTCTCTTAACTGTTTAGTTTAACTGAACTGCAGTGCACCTCAGAAGAGGGGTGTGTGTATGTACATTTGTACGTGGTCCTGCACCAATTACCTAGATACGAACACTTACAGCTGCTATTGCTGGCACCTAGCTAGCTGCTACACCAACACCCATGGGTCACTCATAGCACCCATGAGTCACCAGCAGCACCCAAGAGTCACTAGCAGCACCCATGAGTCACCAGCAGCACCCATGAGTCACTAGTGCACGTTCATGATTGAGCTAGCTCTTATGTATACATGGAAATTTTTATCTTTCATTTTAGGGATTAATTAAGGAGAGGAGCAGCATGTACGTCCATATAAAGCGACTTTAGCGACCGAATAGACATTCGATACTATTTTTATTTCAGTGAATAAAATTGCTGTATTGTAAGCGTTTATTTTTCTGTGTACTTTCTCAGTACAACGAAGAACTTTCTTTTCGTCAGGCGGCAGATTGTAGGTCATAAGACCAAAGCTCGTCATATTATTTGGTCTTATGATCTACAATCTGTTGCCAATCTGTTCTTCGTTGTATTGAGAAAATAAACAGAAAAATAAACGCTTGTAATACAGCAATTTTATTCATTGAAACTTGTATCCGTGAGGGACTTCAATCAATATTATTTTTAATACTAGATTCATTGTTTAAGGACCCCCCGATTCAGCGCGACGATTCAGGAGTGAGGCATTCATTATTAAATCCACTATATACATGGCGCTGAATATAGCATTCGGTCGTATGCCAGCAGAAGCAGAACACGAGCAGCCGGAGCACCAAGGACCACTCGGTCTAAACACCAGCAGGTGGACCGCACCTGACGCGCCGTGACGTCAGAAGCAACCAGCAACACCTGTGTCTGTGGAGCTGGCTAGCTGCTGCTGCTGCACCTCTTCTCTTCGCTGTTAAATAGCTTAAGTCTTAGGAACCCAAACTTCCACTCTACTTTACCGTTATAGAAATAGGTACTTTGTTTTGAAGCCTCTTAACCAGTGGCGTAGCCAGGGGGAGAGCTTAGGGAGGCGCACGCCCTCCCCCCACTGGAAATAAGGCCTAGAAAAAATCTATATTGCTTAGGTCTTACTCTTAGTTTATTTTGTCACGCCCCCCTGCCCCCTTATGAATTTTGCTAGCACCCCTAGGGACTTCCCAAGGATATTTTTCTGACCACATTACTGGTTAGGCTCGTAGTATTGGGGCAGCTGATAAGTAACCAGCTGTGCCGGTTTTACCCTAAGCATATTAAACATAGTTGGCACAAACTTTACCCGTGTAACCATTCAGATTTAGTTTTACATAATACTCACAAAGAACTTTGAAATTGTGAAATACAGTCTACAAGACTAAATCGTTCATCGTGGTTTGGTCTTTTATTTTTAATTTATTCCGCTACAATTTTTATTTTTATTTATTTATTTTCTTAGCTCGGTTAAATAGAATGCTATCTACTGTAGTATATAATCATACACAGCTTGTTGGTTGCTTGCTTGGTTGATTATGTTTGTCTCTCTCTCGATCTGAAAGATAAGATAGGAGAGGACAAGATAATATGTAGACACTACAAATAAATCTTCCTCGTATAGCTACGAATACATTCTAACCCTCCATTACAACGCTAGTTTTGTTATTTGAAAGGTTGTCGCTAAATTCTTTCAGCTTAGATTTAGAGGAGTACCCCGGCATCAGTACATACTGCACAAATTTCTTGTTTATGTAAATTTATCTTTAAGTCAACCGTGAGTGAGACGCTGCGAATACTTACTGTACACACTATTTACAATTAAAAAAAATTATGGGTTCTGAATTACCTTATTCTCTATACGTATAAAAATGATACAATTATCCCGTTTACTGTACTCCAAGCATCTACTCCTTCTCTTCTGAAACAGTTGTTTCACAGCCACAAATTTCAATTGCCTCATTTTAGAGTACCAAGATGAGGCAATATACATTGGTGACTGTGGAGCAACTACAGTATTTGTGATTGTACTTGTACGATTGAAGCTCTACGACAGAGTACTCAACGTTGCTACTGTGCTTACCTAACCCAAGGCTACCTACAGAAGAGTTGTCTAGGTGGCCCTGGTTCACCTCACATAGATTATAAGCTGCTACGGGGAGTGTGTCGCAATCACTCTAAAACCGGGCTACCGAGCCCTGAAAAAAGGTTACCATAACCCGAGAATTGGTTGTAAGAGTGCCATCTAGCGACGAGCTGAGAAAGCGTAATATTAGAATTTCGTTTTAACTGAATTTTGTCAATAGAAGTTTCAAGTAACTGATACGATTTATGTACTTATTCTGGTGTACGAAGTTTATTTGTTGCGTATTTGAATAAATTTAGTGCCCCTTTTTATTTAAAATAGACGTTTGTGCTTGGTGACCTACACCAGATATGATTGCGACAAGAGTTGCGACTGGCTGGGTCACCGGTGTAGCACCGGTAACCCAGAAATGCTGTTTGCGACACACCCTTGCTGCAGGCTTAAGGAGACCGTGTCGACTGACCAGGTGCCCCTACACGGATACAATCATTGCAGTCCTTGATGACGTCATGCTGTCGCCCGCCTGCACACCCGGCCGACTTTAGGGGGTAAAAATTCATGCTGGTACACACAGCGACTCGTGTTACCGGCAAGATTACCGGCACACTGGACCATGCTGTGTTGGTGTGGAGCAGTTTAATACTGAGCCTCAACTCTATGCCCTTCTTCTAAACCATATTCTTTTAAAATATACAGAGTAATATTTTCATTGGTAGTTCACTCATTGCGAGACTGAACGCTCAAGTGCAAGTACAGGAATATCACAAGGCTGCGTTAGTGAGGCTCAGGATAGTTGATGAACAAGCTGCAAAAGATATACGGGTATCCTCAGGAGCAGTCTCGGCAGACGACTAGAGATAAGGTCAACCATTTTGAGACTTACAAGGCCTTGGATGCAAATATTATCAGAGTAATCAGCGTAGAGCTACAACCTGCAATAACAATTTGGCAACCATAGGACGGAATTATACAAAGGCATAATTAAGTTACGGCATAGTTGCCGCAGTTAGTACAGTAACCGCAGGCTGACTACATTGAACTCCCAGGCTTTCTACGTGGCCCACTGCGTAACTTCTCGTTAACGTACCAACAAACGCTTTCCCACCCTAGTTATGTTGCATGTTAGCACAGCTTCATTATTGAATGAGGAGTTCTCTAGAAATTATCCTTAAACTTAATTACCAAGCCGTTATTTGTTCTGCTTTTCAAAGGTGGGGTACACGGTGAGTTTTCCTTCTCTTCCTTGAAATAGAATTACCGTACACTGTTCGTGATTACAGTAGCAAATTTTTAATAATGCAGTAAAAAGAAAGTATTATAAATATCCCAAAATTTTAGCTCTTGACATGTAACCAAGTGACTCGGACATGACTGTAGCGTCAGAACTACAGCAGCACACGAGACAGTAGTTCCACAACAACTATCTTCGGTGCGCTAAACAGCAATATCTCCTGCAACACCGGATGCTATGCGCTCGCTTTGCGTTTCTATACAAATTCGTCAGCAACTGTGACGCGTGGAACGTTCGTATGCGTGTGTTCAATACGCGCGTAGTCTTCAAATATAGCTTCAAAAAGATGCGTTTCTTTTTCAAGTTAAACTGTGCATCTAAAATTATCTTCAGATAACCGTTTTCGAAACTTTCAGTTCGTGAATTACAAAACTCACTAGTGGACCCGTGCGTGAAAAAAGAATCAAGCAATAATCGATATTTTTACTTATTTAATATAGGCGGAATCTTCCCTTCTCTGACTTGCTACTTCATTTTCTTCATTGATCCTTGTCAGGCTCTCATCCTTAGGTCCTCTTTTCTTTGACTTGCCGTTTCCACATTTTCCCGCTCACTCTTATTAGCAGCTCTTATTTTCCTCTGCAACACTTCCGCTTGCTTCATGTCTTTCGTAACATTGCAGGGTCGCATTGCCGCTTCATCTCATCTCCTTGGTAGCACGTTTTCATTTTTGAGACTGTAATGGTCTCGTTCATCTTTTACGTTCCCTATCCTCCTTTTTTTAATTAAACGTGCGTCTTCCATAGTGAGAGGCACAAGTAAAATCTTGAGTAAAACACTGATATAAAATTGACTGTAACTCTAGTCAGCTTACATGCAATGTGAGTGCACCGTAGACAAGATACTGTCTTACAAACTAAGATATCTGCTTCATCGAAGTGCTGAAATTTTGGCCTTTAAAGCGAAACCTTCTCCAGAAGAAAAAGACAGTAAGCTAAAAGAAATAATTGTCTATATTGCCAGCGAAAAATAATCTCTTCATGAGTGCTCCGTTGATCATCTGACAAATTTATACGTTGTGACCCGAGAGAAATAAGTTATAGAATCGGACTCCAGAAGCTGCATATATATTGTTCCGATTTCAAGAAGTGTTTCAAGTAAGAAGTGCATTCAGGTAAAGGGAAAAGCAAAAAATTTCGCTATATTCTGCAACCTGGATATCAATCTTTATGAAGAAGGAATTTTATTACAAAACCTGCAGCCTGGGCTATTTTCCGCCTATCTATTTCCTTGAGAGCGGACACCAAATGAATAAATAAATCCTTATATAAGAAAACGGTTCGTGTATTTATTTTGTGCCCGCTCTTAAGGAAACAGATAGGCGGAAAATTGGCCAGGGTGCAGATTTTGTAATTGTTCCGTATTCATACAGATCGATGTCCAGGTTGCAGATGATGGTGAAAGTTTATTCGTTTCCCTTTATCTGAAATCACATCTTACTTAAAACGTTTCTTGAAATCGGAACAATATATATGCAGCTTCTTGAGTCCGATTTTGTAACTTTTTTCTCAGGTCACAACACATACATTTGGCAGATGATCAACGGAACACTCACGACGGGCAGAAGAGAATTGTTTCACGGGCATTAGACAACAATTTCTTCTGAGAAAGCAGGTTTCGCTTTACAGGCCAAAATTTCAGCACTTCTATGAAGCAAATAGTTAAGTACTAGACGACCCGTGACCCGTTGGGTCGTCATCACGATTGTCTTGTCTGTCTTTCGTGCCCATTTTGCTTCCTTCTCACCAGTTACTCATAGTGATCTTTCTTCAATCTGTTCTTC
>LQNS02277096.1:8252115-8263475 GCA_001587735.2 Parhyale hawaiensis | reverse complement strand
AGGTACCCCACTTTTTTTTTACATTTTGAAATCTGAATTTTCTCCTATCTTATTCCCATAGAGCGTGACAGGAAAGATATAAATATATAAATAAATAAATAAATAAATAAATAAATAAAAACATGACGTGAATTATTATATAGTAGATATATATTGAAAGGCAGAAGATACATAGGCGGGCTAGTTAGTTAGTAGTAGCACAAAAGTTTACTAGCGCATCAGGGACACAATGTCCATATCGCGCCGAACCATTCTTGTGCTTTAACACACGCTCGTGCGCCACTAGGGCGCGTTTTAAATTATCATCTGAACAGTGCCTGGCTCGGACACAGTCCCCGAGTTGTCGATATGCATCCGCATGCCTGTATAATTGCTACATCTCAGACAAAAGCGCTCATATAATTACAGTTTCGTCGCACTAATTTTGAAAGCTTTGTTTGAGACAAAAATTGATCTATTTCTTTGTGGTAGTTGGAACAACCCTAAAAAAATTAAGTTTAAGGAAGTGGAATCTTCACTATTGTAAAAGGAATAGTATAGATGAAAAGTAAAAAAGTAAAAAGTATAGATAGAAGTAAAAGTATAGATGAAAATCTTTTGGTAATGGTATGCGGAATGAATAATTATTAAATTTTTGTGACGATATCCACCAGTCCGTTTGTTTGTTTGCAGAACTGGATGAAGAGACATTTACTTTCACACCTCTTTGGTTGGGGAAGATATAATTAATACTTATAGCGTGTTATAATTCTGGTCGTTCCTCCCTCCGTTCATTGTTTCCGTAATAAGTGCAAACGTTCCGTGGGTATCCTTGACACGGACTCGGGAGGGAACAACAGAGGCGTGTTTCCATGAACAAACCAACACTACGCAACCGTAAACAATGTCATGGTTCTATTGGCGAGCAACCAGTGTAGCAACAGGAACATGAGTTGGTATTCAGCGCCCTCTCACAACAAGCCAGAAAAGCTCTTCTTGTCAACAAACGAACATCCACTCTGCTCTATAAACGATTACAGTCTTTAATCACGCTGTTTTCGTGTAAACTTCAGCCTAACATAACCTATAACCATAAACAATATTTCTTAGCCTCATAAAAATACAATTCTACCCCAAATAAACAACTTCATTTCGTAAATAAATACATGTGACGTCACAACCTACACCGATACGAGCACTAAAAATGAAGTTGCGAGTTGTGGTCGTAAACACAACCAGAAACGAGTGTCCGTGCGACAATCCCGTTTCTGGTCGCCACGTGGACATGAATTTGGTCGTTTTCGTAACTTGTGGTTGAAAACAAGCACACAACTTCGTCAATGAGAATCGGCCCACGAGTCAGTGCAAATTTGCTCTACTACTGCAAGCAGTTCACAGGTAGCATGTTTGCTGCCTGACTTTGAATATGTTTTCACACTTCGTATGCATGATACGGGTCTAACATATCCTAGAAGTGAATTTTTTCGTTTTGCATTATGGAATTTCTAGAGGTTTTGTTATAAACAAGGAGCTTCAATAGAGATGAGGGAGCCAGGAGCCTCGTCCGTGAAGCTCAAGAGTCTCTTATAGCTGCAGCCAGTCGCCGTTTGCGCCAATCGCATGTCAGTAGGCCTACATCGGTTTGTCTGTTGCTCCCCCGTAAAATTCGCTGCTCCCGCGTCACTTCCACTAATGAGATTCATGAACGCATATCACAGCCATAAAAGATCTGGTTGACTCTCTGGCGAATCGGTGAGTGGGCCGCACGGCTCCCTCCTCCTCTATTGAAGCCGTACAGGCAGAATATTAAATATTCGCTTGAGAAATCATATGAACAGTGGGTTACAGCGAAAGGAGTGGAGGCTCCGCTCAAGTATATTACACTGTGCCATCACGCAATAACGGAGCGGCCCACAAGGTACTTGCCACTAAGCACAGACGATAGTTATGTCAGATCAGAGTGTTTACGCTACACCCTTGAAGCCTTCAGAATTGTGACGTAACAAGTGCGTCCGGTCATTGTGGGAATACCAAAGATTCCTCGCTGCAACAGGAGTGGCGCTATTGGCGTGACGTCACAATGCTGAAGGTTTCAAGGGTGCAGCCCAAACACTCAGATCTGACGAAGCAAATCTTTTCTAAATGTAAGTGCTAGATGCTAACTATAGGTAACGTGCAAGAACCTACCGTGTCTATACAAGGGGACATACAAACGAGCCACCGAGCATAACAGTGAAGCAGACCGACCTGCTCACTAATGACGTCACTTCTGGCCACATGCAACAGCGGCCACCAATGGCTGGAGTCGTCCAACACTGTGCGGCCGCTGATTGGCTGGTTAGCTGAAACAAAGAATTCGTAAATAATTGATTAAACACGCAATGGCCGTTGTATTATTTATACATTTCTTTCTTTACATAACGAAGGAAAAAATCGACACAAGTACTGGGCGTCACATTCTCCGCAACTTCGAACACTTCCCCCCATGACACCGTAACTCTTTATGCGAAACTGCTTTAAATGCAGCTTTTTTCCCACTACCTAAGGTTCACAACATAACTGAGTTCTCATCACTCTTCAGTTTTCTGCAACTGACCATAGTCGCACAATCACCCCTTGGCTGCGGTTGGCCTTTACATATCAGCTTTTTTTATCTCGACATTAGGGCAATGGCTGCAAGAGGGCCATGCTCTGGTTCTCGGCTCCTCTCGAAGAATGTGCCCGTGGATCCGTCTTTTGCTATAGCAAACTAAACTAACTTAATCTAATTTACCAATCCAATACTAAGAGCGAGTCTATTCGTTCGCGGCTGCTAGTTACGGTTGTTTTAGTGAGTGGTTTCCGCATGAAGACGATGTCACGAAGGAAGACAGAAGAGACATACATTATGCAGAAAGAACCCCTGCACGAGGGCATTCCCACACAAGATCAACGCGCATGAGAACAGTATGTAAGGAAAGAAGAGGAAGAACAGCAGAGAGTAACATCAGTAGGAGCATGAAATTGGAAGGCAGCAAAGTGGACTCGAAAGACAGACGTCCGGAATCCCTAGCTAATGGCTAAGGTACCGTACAGAGCCCCCCTGGGGTGGTTGCTCCCCACAGCAGAGGATATGCGAAATTAACTCTACGGCCCATCCTACAGTATGTTCTCCTGAGGAGAAGGAGGAGGGGGTGGGGCTTGACTGCGTGTGAGACGCGAGATAATAATTGCAGGATTAGGACAACAGCCTAGGTAAAAATAAGCTCACGAGGTCATTTATAAACTATTTATTTTGACGTACGGTATAGTAAAGTATAATAACAAAATACAAACCTATCTCAACTTGAGCTAACGTAATTCAGTATAAACTTTTTTCTAAATCGAAGTTTTTACCTCTTCCTCTAACCCCTTTTTGCTCAATTTAATCCAACTTCTTCAGACCCGATCCTACTCTATTGCAGCCATATTCTAATCTAACCTAACCTAAACTAACCTAACCTAGCATATCCTCTAGAAACATGTCCTTATCTAACCCTAACGCCACCTCCTACTTCAATGCAATGCTATATATAAAATACCTAGTTGAGTTCATATTTCAGGTGAAAGGCAGAGCTATGTTTCAGGTGGTTTTGATCCCTGGGGCATTTTCTTCCTGTGACATATTCTAGATACCCGACCCTGATCAAAAAAAAAAAAAACAGAATATCCCAGAAACAAAAGAAAAACCGGTAATTGTAATGAAACTTCAACGGTCTATCGTCTGTTTTCTGTAGACGAACGAACATTTTCTTTCGTCGAACCGCTTGTTTTATTTAAACAAACCGGTGGTTTTCAATAGCCAAACCTTTCAAGCTTATTGCACGATTTTGGAATATTTCTTGTTAATGAGTTTTGCTAGCGCTTTGTCTATTATCTTAGAGGTTTCGGTTTTTATGGTAAACTAGTGCACTAAACGCAACCCCTTTGTTGAATAAGTCATGAATGTATGTATTTAAAAATATCTTACCATCCTATCGAAAAAGTTCACAATACTCCAAATTTCACCATGTCCAAAAAGTCCACGAAATTCACCAAGTGCACCCGTGACCAGCCCTTCACCAATAACTCGGGAATTCCCGGGCTCGTATCCTAGATACGGTTTGGCAAAAAAAAAAAGTTGGGTGCCTTGGAATCCCTTTCTTCAGTATTAGGTAGGAGAAAATAAGGCTTTGGATAGACGGACGGACTGACAGACAGACAGCTCTCTTATTATAGTATAGATTCTAAGACACCAGCTGAGGTATATCGCAATCAGCATTTCTGGGTTACTGGTATTACACCGGTAACCCAGCCAGTCGCAACTCGTGTCGCAATCATAGCTCAAATGATGACTGCGACACAGGTTACGGTGATCCAGATCACTGAGCACAAGCACTAAATTCATTCAAATACGCAATAAATAAATTCCGTACACCAGCATAAGCAAATCAGATCAGTTGCTTGGAACTTATATTGACAAAATTTCAAGTAAAACTGAATTTTAACATCGTTTTTCCTACTCCGCTCGTCGCTAAATGGCGCTCTCACAACCACTTTTTCGGGTTACAGTAACCTTTTTTTCAGGGCGCGGTAGCCCGGTTGCTATGAATAATTGCCACGCGGATTGGTCTATTTCGTAGTTTTTTTTTTTTTAGTTCTTTTGCCGGAAAAGCACTTAGTAGTGCTTAGACATAGGCTTGTAGATGATGTTATGTTACATGTAACATTTATTTTCAATAAAGATTGATTGATAAATGAGCAGAAGATTTCGTTCTGCTGGTGCCAAGGCCAAAGGTTTGATAGGCTCATAGCATACACATTAAAAGCAGGGTCGATTGGGTGCCAAAATTAAGGTATCGAGGCTTGACTTGATCGCCATTTCAGGCAGGGCGAGCTGCCTTCAATTATAACTAATTTCTTGAAAGGCAGCGTACCGCCAATGTAGGCCCAGCGCCCTTGTTTCAACCCAGTTAATTGGGCATCAGCGGTAGACCATAAATCGGTTCCTTAAAATGGAATTTTGAGCTGACTCAACGACATCGATTGCCTCTTGACCTTGATGCACAGATGCAAAGTCGCACAGCCAGAACTTTTTGCTCAAATTTCGGACACGGCAAAAGTCGAAAGCCCAACTCTGGCCCGCAATTGAACGTACTAGAAGTACAGTTTCGCGTTTAGGTAAGCATTGTTTTTAATCAGTAAACACTCCCTTTATCGGTCCAACGGTAAATATACCGTGCCATTAGTCAGAGTTTCTGTCGTTAGGTTTTCTGTGCGAGAGACAAAGAGAAAGAAGAGAGGAGTTTGCATTTTTTTCAATCCGCCTCTTTTCATTAGCCGAAACGCTTGGACAAAGCAACCATGACTCAATCATCCAATCCCTAAGTCAGTATTGAACATTTCCTTATCAGCCTCATATGACAAAGGAAAGAAACGACCTTGAGGCTCCTGTGGACAAATTCCGGTCCTTTCTTCATGAATTCGACAGCGACTCTTCCACCACCACTCATGGTCTCGATAGTTAATGATTCATGAACGAATCAATGTAAATACTCACGTGCGAGACTCAAGCATGGATGTGAACAAAGGAGATGTCATGGAGCAGTGATAATAAATGGAAGTGACATTAATGTTATGTCTCAGTGTGGTGCCGGTGTTGAGGGTACATGGTGCTGAGGATACAGTAACTGGTGCTGAGGGCAACTGGTGCTGAGGATAATTTGTGCTGAGGGTAACTGGTGCTGAGGATAACTTGTGCTGAGGGTAACTGGTGCTGAGGATAACTGGTGCTGAGGATAACTGGTGCTGAGGATAACTTGTGCTGAGGGTAACTGGTGGTGAGGGTAACTGATGGTGAGGGTACCTGGTGGTGAGGGTTTAGTTATAGTCAGACAGTTGAAGCCTCCGTTTCCGAGCGGAACGATATCACAGAGGAAACAGCAAGGGACATATAGTATGCCAAGAGAAACGGGGAGCCCATGCTCGTAGGCGTGCCCACACAGGATCAACGCGCATGGGAACAGCAAGTCGGGAAATAAGAGGAAGAACAGAATGAAGCATGAACAAGTAGAAGTATAAATCGGGGAGGAAGCAAAAGGAGCACGAATGACAGACGTCCCGAAGGCCTAGCTAATGGATGAGGTAACCTACACGAGTCTCCTGGGATTACCGGAACCATAACATAGGATGGACACACCTAACGTACCTAACCCTATGGCCTATGGCCCATCCTATGCCCCCTGAGGGGTGGTGGTGAAGGTTACTGGTGCTGAAAGTATATGGTACCGAGGGTAACTAGTGTTATGGGTAACTACAGGAGAACTGAGGGTACCTGCTGTTTAGAGTAACCGGTGCTGAAGGTGCCTTGTGCTGAAAGTACCAGGTGCCTTGGGTACCTGGTGCTGAGGGTGCCTGCATGGTGCTGAGGGTGCCTGGCGCTGAGGGTAATTAATGCTAAGGGAGTCTAGTATTGTAGTAGTAGTAGAAGAAAAATTTTTTACTAACGCTTCAGTGGCACACTGCCTATATCGCGCCGCCGAACTATTCTTGTGTTTAACCACAGGCTCGTGCGCCGACTAGGGCGCGTTTTAAATTGTCAATGATTTTTGTCTTGGCTTCTCTGTCGGTAGGTCTCAGAGTGGTCAGTGCGCTACTGACAGGAAAATGGCGCAAGTTGAGCGTCTCCAACCCCCGGGCGCGGCTGAACGCTGTCGCTCAGTTACGCCGCACAGGGGAAGGAAACGAAATACAAGAAAGTAAAAGTCTAGCGAGAATAGGTCAGCCACCTCGATCGGCAGCCCACCTCCCGAAACAGAAGAGGAAGTATTGAGAGCCTACCTAACTTTACAAAACTAACATTATCAGCAGGAACTGCGGCAAATTGCAACATCCCCTGCAGAGAAGGCACTGCGGAACCTTGGAGTGAGTCTAGTATTGCGTTGTATGAAAAAAATACTATAATGTAGTTTTTGCTTGAAAGCTAGCATATTGTACGTTTTATCACCAATCAATTTTAGCTTTTTTTTTTTTTGTTTTTCATGACAGATTAGTAGTTCGCAGTTACCTGTCATGTGTTTGGTAAAATATCATCGTGGTGTCATTTAAATCATTTGAATGCATGCTCATCTACTCTACCTCGCTAAATACTTCATAAATACGTGACCAAATAACCTACTTCAAGAAATAAGCATGCAAGTAATGGTATACTTCTTTTTTAATTGTTTGTGGGCAACTTTGGAAAATAGAAATAGTTTTCAGAGATGCTTACTTAAAACTGAACAATTTGAGTTAATTATTAACAGTAAATAGTGATAGTGTGCATGTATGCCCCGATGAAAGAAAAAAAAATAGAATAGAAGTACTCGTCTTTAGCTGGACACGTGCATGGACTTCATCGGATCTCAAGCCTAACGGAAGCAGCGGGTGTTTGCAGAACAGACTTCAGAGATGTTTTGGCTATAGCTAATAACGCGATCGTTCTGCTTGTTAATGAACGAATCCGCCGTGAAGATCTGATCATCTGCGGAAGCAAAAATGAGATTCTCACAGCTCTTCACAACATTAGGAAGAGAACGGCAACGCTCTTGACGTTGCTTTGCATATGTACAGTGAGCAGTCTTTGTACGCACCTCCAGCTTATTCCTCCTTACTGTTCACAGGCCAGGACACTGTAACCATGTAGATTTTTTTTTGCAATAGGAGTTAGACTAATTCAAAAGATATCTACGAATCAATCGGTTGATAAGGCGAGATATGCCTGCACTAGGTCACCACCCTGCTTTTCAACCAATGCGCGACTCAGTCAATAGCCTTCTAACTAACTATTAGTGGCTTAGCTCAGCACTCTCCGACTTGTAGTAGCAAATTTCTCAATTTTGTCTTTCCTCCCATCATTGCACGCGTTCACTCTACCACTGTGTGCATCAATGATGCTTCTTTGAAAAGGATAAAACTCATGTCAGTATCGCGGAGCAAAGTTTTACTGTTAATTTGTTAGAAAAACAGTAGAAATGGAGTGTAACAGGCTTTTTGCAAAAACACAGTAAAAAACGCAAGATATTTTTTTACAGGTCGCCTGTCTCCACCAAGCAATGCAATGTTAAATTGGTAACCAGAATTTCCATTTTATCATCACAAGTCACCGAAATTCGATCGTTTATAGCCCTTGATATTTCTTCAAAATGCGTACATAACATTTTGAGTCATATCCTTGCCAACAGCTGATAGGGCAAAATAGTCAAGCACTCGAACCAACCGATCATCGCCAAAATGTGGTCAGTTGTGCCTTCTATAATTTGTACCAGTTCCTGTAAATTTCATAAAGATCTTTTTTGTAACTTCTTGGGTCATGTTGCTGACACACATACAATCAACCAGAGAGACAGACAAACAAAAAACAAATAAACTAACAAGCAAACAGAAAACAGATTATCACAAAAATGTGGTAGTTTGTTCTTCGTAGCACACCTAACAATTCGTGAAAGTTTCATTGCAATGTGTCCACAGTTTTTTTGACTTATAGGTATTATTAAGAAAAATAGAGGCCGCCAAAGAAACAAAAGGTTGAACAGAGCTTCACCAAAAATTAATCATCTGTTTCTCCTAATATACCAAACAACCCCTTAAAATTCATAAAAATCCGTCCATAATTTTCAAGTTATTTTGGTGATGGATAAACAACCAAACTCGACAAAAGCTCAACCTCTTGGGCGGAGATAATAACAATCGTTACTAGGGACTCAATGAACCACAGCACAAAACTCAATGCAACATTACGCGGTCCGCAAAATAATGTGGCTGACCTCTAGGTAATAAACAAAGCAAATGTTGCACTAGTCCCGCATTCTAGACTTCATTACACCCAATTGTTTGGCCTCCGTCAGGCAACGCTGCCCATCGTAAAATTCATATGCAAGATCGATTGCAGTTCGGGCTGCTGGACGTTACTTTCGTGTATTGAGTTAATCGAAAAATCCAACAACTTAGCTTTTAGACAATATCGCCCATACTGACGCTTTCTGCAAGCGATAAAACATATTTATATCTTTGATGACACGAATACTGTTGCCATACGCAGGCCAAGCAATGGGCGTAATGAAGTCTACATAGAATGTAGGACCACTGCGATATGTAACCTAGAGAGAAGATCAAAATTAACTAATTTTTTCATTAGCAGATAAGCAAAGGTCTCCATAAAAAATCCAGGGAGGTGGACAAAATGGAATTTCATGGGGAGAGGCTCCTACTCTTTCTTCTCTTGGTCCTCCGGACTCCCAGTAGCTGGGCCCAGGGCTCTTCAGGGGACGGCAGTGGGGACACGTCCCCTGATAGCTACGATTACAGCACCAACAGAGACGGTGAGCGTACAATATTGTCAATTTAACCCTTAAATGCATAGCGTGCCATATATGCAACATATACCAATAGTGTTATTTCTACGGGTGTGCTATGATTAAATCAGGCATTTAAGGGTTAAATTTATAAATGTGTTCTAAAAAAATTATCACTCGCTTGAAATTGTATGGCGGGTGTTTACTAAATTCAGTCTTTTTTAATGTAATATAATCTTTGATCAACTTCATAAATTTAGTGTATTGTATGATACATCAGTCACTACGTTGTTTCGACGTTGCAGGCTTGTGCGGCAATTGTCTTTGATACAGTAGTAGGTATAAACTTCCAGCCCCCAGTTTCACATTATACAGTAAACTGTATTTATAAGTGATGTATAAGCTTTCATGTCTGCTCAAAGGTAAAGTCAACTTTGACTGCACCCTATACTGGGAAACCCACACTCACTGGTTCGTGCGGCAGACAACGGGCCTCAGAGCAGTAAGCGCAGCTGCAGCTGAGAACGGGTCGCAAAGAACTACGGCGCTAAAACGGAAGGTTCAACGACCCGCAACCCTCTTACCCTAAGATAAGTAATCCCACGATAGCTATGCGCACCAAGCTAATTTGCTGATTCAGCACGCCGACCGTCATAGGAAAACTGCGCTTGGCATGGGGTCGTTCTCGACACCCTCAGCACAACTGGGCAGCACGCAACGCCCAAAAGAAAAACAAAGTACATCTTCCACATCGGCTTAGCTTTGCTAATTTCCTTTTCTAGGATCGAAGAGAAGTCGTGATGCAATACTTTTATTTTTTGTCAGAGACTGGAAACTTACTCTGCTATGTATTATGAGGCCGCCTAGGATAGAGAGGATTTGTTGATTTATTTCTCAGAATTTCCATGCCAAGCGCAGTGTTTTTTACGCCTAAATAAAAGCATAAAAATATTTTCAGATGAAGGCAAGGTCGCCATGATAGAATTCATGGCAGATGGGGACATGGCTGGAACTGAGATGTCCGAACTTGGCAAGATGGTAAAAAAACACGAAAGCAAGATGGTCTACACAACCAGGAAGACGCTCAACCTCGGGACCCCATCTAAAGAAGCCACCGTCTGCTTCTGGCTCTACATGAAGAACAGACGGTACACGGATACAGTGCTGGCCATGGGCAGTGAGGACACGTCTACACACACAGGGTACCACTTTGTGGCCTTTGGAAGTGAGTATGGAGGTCTTTGTTGCTCTTGAAAGCGAGTATGTCGGTCCTTGTTGCTTTTGGAAGTGAGTATGGAGGTCTTCGCTGCTTTTTCGACGTGAAGATGGAAAAAGTTTGAGGTTTTTGGAAGGGAGTGTGGAGGTCTTTCGTGTTTTCTTTGAAATGAATATAACATAAACCATACAATACTTCACTGTTCTCTCTTTGTAAGTTGAGCTGATGGAAAACTGATAAAACCTTTTCCAGTTAATTTAGCGACCTGGAACAAAAAAGAACTGTTTCTGGAGAAGCAATAAAAGGCATGCATGAGCACCAATTTTAGGTCATTTGGGTGTCCTGAGATTCAATTATTGTCATCCACGATTGATAATTAGCTATGGATGTCTGTATCGGCAGCTGGATCAGTAAAACACACGTAAAGATCTCACAATATACTGGAAAAGAGCATGGAAATTTAATACAAAGAGGAACCACATGAAAGCAAGAATTAATAAGCTGTTTTGACACTCTCAGATGCAAATTTTGAATTACAACTGATACCGGTCATAATTGAACACTTCACGAGTACTCAGAAGATATATCTATGTGTAACTTCGACCGCAAATATTTGAAAGTTTGAGCAACGTCAGAAACACAAATTAATCAGTCGAAATATGGAACCAGGGGGCAAAAACGGTGCTCTCAGACGGCGAAGATTTAATACGATGTATTTAAACAAACATTCTATCATATCGATGCTGTGTTTACGAGAACTCCGGGAAAAAGACCACACTAGCTAAGCAAGTTATAACCATTCATTTCTTGAGACATTCCAATGACCACCGTCTTCA
>LQNS02277096.1:8214539-8228302 GCA_001587735.2 Parhyale hawaiensis | reverse complement strand
AGGGCGGTTCCCAGAGTATTCGAATTTCAGCGTGTCATAGTTTTGTCAATAACGCCCCGTGGTATTGTTATTACCAGGTGACACGTCCCCTCTCAACCCGTCTGTGTTGAGTTCGCTGACAAGTAGGGCATGCCCTGCGCTCTAGCAGCTGGAGAGAGAAATATAATCGGGCGTGTCCCAGGGCATGCCTCATCGTGTGGAGAGGCCTTAAAGACATTGCTTGCCACAAAAAGAATATCTATGTAGGAGTCATTTCTTGCTAACGAGCAGCAATTGTCAAGTATTAGGAATACCTACTACTTCTGTGTAATTTAAAGTTGCTATGACGCATACTTTTAGCGTGAGATGCAAGCGCTTTAAGTGGTATTCACGGCAACGGGACAGGCGAATCCAAAATTTGAGTGACTGAGCAATTTTTACGATAGTGCCCACGTTCTTTATTAAGAGTCGTAATAACTACATAGGTTTCTTCCTATCTTGATGGAGAGTAGTAGTTCGAACTTCACAACGTGTCAGATCTGTCTCTTTTCTGGCTTCCATATTCTAATATCATTTTCTTCCCAATTCCCTATAACCGGTATCCTTAATTCTTAAAACAGTGTATAGAAGGCTACCAACATATTAAAGAAATTGAAACCTTAGTTTTAAGAATTGACCCTATACGAAAGCGTGCGTTTCTTAAAGAATTGACAAACACAGTGGAGCAAACGCTCTTGCGCACTCACTGAAGTGCCATGCGCAGCCACGCGCAATGAGAATTAGTAGAAAGAGGGGACAACGCCACAGTTTGTCCTTCTGAGCTAGGAAGTTTTGTTTCTCAATGGCTGCTTCCTTCCCACCAATCACAGGCTCCCATTTTCGTGTAGCCCATCAGCCAGGCCTCAGCCTTTCCGGGACGTTCAGCATACGATCACTGTAACTTGTACTACCTCCTTCTATTAAACCTTCTTGGACGGCAGTTGCAGCCACAGAGTAAGGGAGACCCAGACTGGCAACTCTTCAGTATTTGACTAGAAAATGTTGGCTGAATGACAACGTCACAGTCGCTATTTAGTTGTTTCCATCATAAGTTGGTATACGGGATACGAGTCTCGACTACATAGTTCCAGCCAATCGAAGCTGCGTCGATACTTAATGGTTACAAAATACTCCGTACCCAGAGGGCTTTTTAAATTTATATCATCCTCAAAGTCATTCTACTTTCAAAGAGGTTAGGAAAATGCTCAACCATATACCACGCCATACAAGTGTGCTCCGTGACTTGTCAATTAATATTTTCTAGCCTTGTTCATTCTAAATATTTTTCTCTATATATAGAATCGTTCATGGCAAAACGTTGATGGTTGAACGATGATATCACAGGAATATCGAGGTAGAACTCAGCTGTGGTTGGAAGCTATCCGTTTGTGTTTTCATTAGGTTGGGCTGCAGCTGCTATCGAAGTGGGGAAACTGCTAGCACCGATCTATAATTCTGCTCGTCTCTCCATTGGTTGTTAATACGGCCATGACGCTGTAAAATTTTAGGGTATTCTTCTTGCAACCTGCTGCATGGGGAGTAATCAACAGGAGGAGTCCCTTTCAAATTTGAGCTGCTACTGCTCTCAGATCCTAGGAAGACGATAGGCGATCTGACTTGCGACAAATCACGGCAAACATACGTTGAACCACGACTACAGGAGATTAAATTAAGGCGTTGGCGTAAAAATAGGTACTAATGCAGATAACTCAGCTATCACTACCTACTAATCATTACAGTTACACTATTTGAAAGTGTTTAACCCATACCTTCCCGATAGGAACTCCAGTTCCCGCATCAATGTTTTCATTATTGAAAGCTGCGGGTGCATCGTTTTTCACTCTGAAAATTTAGACAATATATTTTACAACCCGCCTGGAGTCAGTGCTTGTATTTCATTTACGGCTAAATAAAACGGGAGGTGAAGCTCAAGTGACTACTATGAGAGTGGTTATTATGAGCTGCTTTCAGCATCTCATAGCGAGAGCAGAGTTTTTGGGACCGGAAGGGTTAAACAAACAACACTTTTAGTACAGCTTGACCAGTTGACACTACCATCTCACCCCGACTATTTCAGAAGGTGAAAGTGTACCCCAGCGCGGAAAGTGGACTAGCTAAGAAGAACAAGACAGCGGATCGTCAAGAGGACGCATCCTTCCCGCACAAACTCAACAGATGGACGGCCGTCGTGTGTGTCGTCGGCTACCTCGTGTTTGTTGTCTCCGTATTTGCGTTCATTTGCGTGACAAGAGAGAACAGCTTGGTGGACAAGTGAGTCGTGCGTCGACGTAGGTTCGCATACGAGTGAGCATCTACGTACGTAGTCAGGCTAATAGATATTGGGTTTAACGTATATTGGCAAAACTAGTGACTATTGTCGATCAATGTGTGTGATAATAAATAAGTGTGCATTGTGTGTCGACGCATGTCGGCAGACAAGTGAGTGGCTGTGTGTCGGCGCAAGTTGGCAGGCGAGAAAGTGTACGTGGGCCAGTAATGCTTATGGGAAAATTGAAGATGTCTACACTTGATCCTTGCAAGTTCCGTATTACAGATGTCATTCAACTAACGAGGAGTGTGAGGTGTCTATACGTAATGGGGTTAAGTTTGAAGAGATGACAATACGGGGGACAATCTTCCCTGAGATAACGAATGCTGCAGTAACGTTGTATATGACAGCCAAATTACAAATTTTAAAACGTACGGGTGTGCCGACAAGTGTTGGAATGATGAAACAATCGAGAGGGAAACGGGAAGGCGGAGTGCCATAGTTGCGGAGTCCTCAATTAA
This sequence comes from Parhyale hawaiensis, assembly GCA_001587735.2. NCBI lineage: Eukaryota > Metazoa > Arthropoda > Malacostraca > Amphipoda > Hyalidae > Parhyale > Parhyale hawaiensis. The sequence continues at coordinate 8,225,494 of LQNS02277096.1, read as the reverse complement.
CAATAAACTACAAAATGAGAAAAAAACTCGTTCCTGTGCGTAAAAGTGGGAGGGGATGCCAGGAATATACTTGAGCACCATATGTAGAGCACTAGCTATGCTAAGCTCGACTACGTAAAAACATATACGGTATGTGTTCCCAATTCTTGTGCTGATATAAGCGATATTGTTTCGTGAATTCTTCCCGCATTGTAATCATGAATTATCTGAGTTGATGATCAGTCTGAGCTTAAGTTTTTTAAATCGAGAATGTCAAAGCTATGAAGGCTTGTAAACTTATCTGCCATTGATTACCCCCCCCCCACCACTTCCTACGCTGCAGTGCACGGTATGCGTGCAATCTAATCAGTGGTGTTGCGACGGACTTGTCTCGTAGGGCTGCAAGAGAGGAGCTTCGGGAGAATAGGGCTCTACGTATCAGCTCCTACTTGTAAGCTTCAGTGTTCTGGTCGAACTTGCTTATTTTGTAAGAGTTTCAATGGTAAGAACTGATAAGCAGAGAAAATGTTTAGCAGGTATGATGAGTAGTATACTATATCCAGTGAATTCCCGTCGGACTGGTGCAATAAATAGTCCACCATATCAAGGGCAGTTAAGGGCTTGTGCGAAAAGTAATTAATTACAATTTTTAGAGCAGTATCAGACTTGTGTAATAAGTAAGCTACTATATTGAGTGCACTTCTAGTCTTGCCTTTTAGACAGTGAACTCTGTAGAGTGACTTCAAACAGAAGAGCAGAAGAAACAGCCTATATACTAAGTGTATCCCTTAGGATGAGCGGCAAGAGTTCCAAATAACCTAGTTTTCTGACTATGGACCGACCCTTGTGCAGCTAGTGTGTAGCTCACATCACCGGGTGTATTTTAGACGTCAATCCATATAGCCTACTTTTTGGAGATGGAAAAAAACCCACTCCAAAAACAATATTCTCAGAATGAAGTACATAATCTACTTTATCAAGTTTATTCATCTGAAGAAAGTGAAGCCAAAAAAACATTCGAAAATTTAGAGACATATATCGGCTGTCTATGAGTAAATAACGAGTGGCATCGAGTAAATATCTTTAAATTTCCGATCAGGAAGAAGTCTATTTCTGCGTAGACCAAATGTAATTTTCTTTGCTGTGTTTATTCTTATAGGCGAGTGGCATTAGGGCTTTCAGTCTCCACGGTTTAGTGAGGGAGGTTTAGTTCTGCTTACGCACACCATCAATTGTATGTACAAGCGCGTGCTTCAATTAAGTACCTAATGTATTTTAGAGAATATGTTCATTTCCTAATGAAATTATAGCCTGGTTTGCCGAAAGTATTCTCAGTGCTGCGGATGGTCGACTTGACTTGCTCCTCTGCATAAAATTCACCCAAGTTAACTCACATCAGGTTGTATACTTTGACATTTCAATAAAGGCACATGAAAATGGTTGTTTTAATAAGGGATAATTCCATATGTACATCGGTGTTTCATAGAAGAGTATAGGCACGTAAGTTTTTAAGTCGACATTTTAGCAGAGGCAAACGCGATCATAGAATCTTTGACATCCCTCTCGAAATCCCAAGCAGGTCTTACAGATGACAGATGCAGCATTATAAATAAGTATTCTCTAATTAACAGTGAGTACAGTTAAAGTCAAGTTGACCGCACCCCTAGTGGAAACCCCAGAGGCCCTGAATCGTACTGCAGATACAGGAAGTCCTCGGTATAGGCCAGACATTCGAGTAGGAATGAAGTGGTACAGATCAAGTCCGGTGGAGCAAAACAAGGACCTGAGGCGTGATGTAATCGGACTACCACGATGTTACACGTGTGTTACCCCACATGTTGGACCACATCTAATGCAACTCAGGTTAGATAGCACCAACAACCTCAATATTTAGAGAGCTATGAGCGGGGCAAAACCAACTTTGTTTACAAACATTGACTTTGCTTGAAAGCATTGTGATTTTTTATACGGAAATGAAAAAAATATCCCATGGTTGATGTATGTATATAAGCTTCTAGCAGGTTTTTACCATTTTTGTTCAACGAATAAGCCAAATTAAAGCTCTACCAGTCATGTCAGGTGGTGTTCGCACGTCCATCATCGTAACGCGTTCAGTCAAACTGATGGACGCAACGCGTTGATTTGACGGAAGCGGCTGCAGAAATTGCAGGAGCCGGAAGGATGAAGCACGTCGAATTTTTGAACGCGTAGCGTAATTCAAGTGCTGTAAACAGAACCTATAGATGCAGAATTAATCCTCTGTAGCATTTTTAAGTCATGAAAAAGTCGACAAAATGATTTTTTACCATCACTTTAACGATTAGAATCACTTTATTCCCGTTTAGCACAAGAAAACTATGTAGTTAGGCTGAAACTGTGGTACTAAGAACAGCGGCGCCATCTTTAATTTCACCACGAAGCGATTGCTGCGCGCTCATTTCACTTTTATAGGTTTATTAGGCTAAAATTATTTTGAAAATAGGCTGTTTCTACCAAAAACGGGCTATAAGACAGACAGAATAAGAGACAGACAGACAAATTCGACGAAAACATAACCTCCTTGGCGATAGCAATATGTTTATTGGGGAGAAAGGGGAAAAAGTCAGTGCTTCTTCAAGTCACTACAGTGGCCTAAATATGATCAGGAGTATTGATATCTATCTGCAATAGCCTATGCTGAAAAATTGATCTAATTCTTCCATCCCTGGTATTTTCTTTTCGTTGGAGGTCGTTATGCTAACTGAAGAATTTTCTGAAAGTTGCTGAGTGTGCCTTGGGACTTCGCTGATGATCGAGACGTTGGGAATTCAACAAATGTATCACGCATTTGTTCTCTCAGCAGAGAATTCGCACTTGTGTCTTGATAAAAACATAGAAACACGACGGTACTCCTTACAATGCTCTCCTTTTATTTGCACACATTTTTTTAAAAGCCACGTTTCCCACAGTTTACAGATAATTTAGCAATCCATAAAGTTACACGTTCTAATTTTTTGTTGGCGTATCCGATTTTTTATCACGATTTTGGAACCCGTGAATACTGCTGTTCAACTACCCATCATTTTCCTGCTTTGTTTAATGCAATACAAAGCAGTATACAATAAACGAAAATAGATTGGGTCAATTGCTTCATTCGCTGGAGAGTATTCTTTTGTTCTGAAGATGTCATTGTATTTCCTATAGAAGGCCTGTTCTCCTATATTTGCAGCCCAAACCAGTGCATATGGTTTTTCCAGTTGGTGGGTAGGGTCAAGTCGACTTTACCTTTATATAATATATACTAGTTGACCCGTGCGTGAAAAATTCACGCAATAATCTATACTAGCTGGACCCGTGAAACTTTCACGGCTTGTAAGGCCTTTCAGACAGACCCGTGAAACTTTCATATTTTGGCATGGAGACACCTCACTTGTTCTTCAACACTGGGTCTTGATGTGTGACATATTATGTCCATCCTCTTGGTTGATAATAATATCCATAATTCCCTGCAGTGGAGTAGCCAGGGGAGGATCGTGGGGACACACGCCCTCCATAGAGTTACACGAACTCTTCACTGGAAATGAGGCCTTGAAAAAAAATGTACTGCTTAGGGCCTAGCTTTTGTGTCTCGCTGCCCCCCCCCCCCCCCCCCNTTGAATTTTGCTAGCACTCCTAGTGCCCACCCCCAAATGGAAATTTTCCAGGTCCTAACCCGTTCATTCAGAAGAGCCCAGGGGCATAAAAATTATGAAAAAGACCTTCCCCAGATGCACAGAACAGCTGACCTCCGCGTATCATTGAACCCGTGGAATATTTATATAAGTTAGCAGCACCCATTAAACGTTCACGCTCTGGCTTAAGGCGCTTCAGATAGATCAGTGAAACCTTCGCATTGTACCATGGCTATTCCGCGTCAACATCACAAACAACACTGAGATTCGATGTATGATATCTTATACGACCAGCCTTTTTGCTGATAATAATTACTGAAGCTGCCCATATCTATGTGGCCCGTGGATTATATTTATAAGTCCCTCTGTCTAACTGGACCCGTGGAATTCATTTGACAGCAAACCACGTTACAGGTCCCCCAAGATTTATTCTTAAAAGTTTCGGGCGCATAAACAATTAAAACGACCTGGCCTGTGGCCGAGAGATTAGTCACCAGCCGTGTCACAGATACGCCAGCTTCTCGAACTCAAGAAAGTGCAAAACAATGAAGAATGAACGACGAAAATCGCCAATATATTTGCCTCTCGCGTTATCTGTAGTACAGATACCGGATTCCGCATGTAAGCCCAATTGCGAGTTGAACATTGAATTCAGGCGTAACACACGAAGGAACAACGCTATTAATATTATAGATTATAGATTTTTGCGCTCTTCTGACTTAACGTTTCCATATTTTCCCGCTCACGCTTATTAGCTACTCTTATTTCCTTCGGTAACCCTTCTGTTTCAAGTCTTTCTTGTCACTGTGCCGCATAGACGCTTCATCTCCCCACTGATAGCATGTCTTCGTTCTTGAAATTGTAGTAGTCTCGTTCTTCTTTTACGTTAATCAAACGTGCGTCTTAATCAAACGTGCGTCTTCCAAAGTAAAATCGTAAGTAAAACACTGCAATAAACAAAGAGGTTCTAATACGGAAGAGTGCACCCTCTCTACATATTTACCCTACGGGAGAGTTTCGAGTAAACTTTTCCCTTGAACTGGCTGAGTTGCATATCCAATCGGAAAGCGGCATTGCCTTACGCAGCCTGTATAGGAAAGAGTCCTGGGCTCAAATTTTTATAGCCATTAACCATCGACGAAATTCCGAGCGAATAGAAGTATGTAAAACAAACTTTTATCCCGCATACCATCTGATGATGAATGTAACAAGGTGAGCACTGGGATATAAATTTTCACACACAATTTTCTTGTAAACATATTGAAGAACTGCCTGTCTGCATCTTTCTTAATTATATGTACTAACCACTGCCTTCGCCTTACTGCATGAGAGCAGTTCAGCCACATCAAGGACTCCAAACGCCAGCTTCGACCACGCGACAAAGCCATGTGTTTACTCGCCTAGAGAGTGCTCGGGCTTGCTCCTCCCATTAGAAGTTCCTTGGCAATAAACTTGAAGAATCCTCCAGTCAAATTATATGCAATGTTAGTGCGCCGTATCCACAATATGGTCTTCCCCACTTAACTATCTGCTTCACTGAAGTGCTCAAATTTCGGCCTCTGAAGCAAAATATGCACTCACAGAGAAAGGCAGTAAGCTAGAAGAAATAGATGTCTACTGCCCGTGAAATACTCCAAGAGAAACTACATCGTCAAATTCAATAAGAAAGACAGTATGCTAGAAGAAATAATTGTCTACTATCCGTGAAAAAACATACCTCGTGAGTGCCTCGTTGATTATCTGCCGGATTTACACGTCGTGACCTGTGAGAAAAAAGTTATAAAAACGGACTCCAGAAGCTGCATACATATTATCCCGATTTCAAAAAGCGTTTCAAGCAAGAACTGCATCCAGATGAAGAGCTAAGGATCCAATTTTCACCATCTTCTGCAACCTGGTCATCGATCTCTACGAAAACGTAACTAAATTACACAATCTGCAACCTGGCTTATTATTCGACTATTTCCTTCAAAGCGGACACGAAATAAATAAAATCACCAAGCGGTTTGTTATATTAGGATTGTTACAGATACGTATGTACATAATTAGCAGTTGCTTTCTAAGTTGCAATTCAATTTTTTGGTATGAGAGTCACCATGAACAGAGTGCAGAAGAAATTGCGACGCTTCTCACTTTTGACATTTGCAATGGAAGATGAAGATACGGCGTACGGTTCAGGTCAATGGGATCCCCCACTCGTCAACTACAAATAGCTACAAGTGGCTATATTAATCGAAAACGTAGTAATCGAATAAGTAGCAACCAAACTATTTTCTACGTTGTCTAAATACTATGTTACTTGGGGGAAGGTGTAAATTTCATATTTTAATCGGGGCCTCGGTAATTAAATCGGGGGTATGTTTATCGAATTCTGTAATTCGAAACAATGTTAACCGGAGTTCTCTGGTAGATGTTCAGATTAAGTTAGTCTCCTAAGTGTTTGGTTTAACTGAACTGCTGCGGACCTCAGACAAGATGTGTGCGTGACTGTGTAGGTGTGCGCACGTGTTCGTGTGGACGCCTGTGTGTGTACAAACACCGGCATGTACACACCAGCGGCTGTTGTACATGTCTGCAATTAGGCATGCGTGTACGTAACCTACATCCCTGTCTGTTAAAAGGTAGAAAAACCAACACACATTTGATTTCGTTCACTATCCAGTCGTAGTCAATGCATTTAAACTATGTGTTGTATTGAATCTCACGTAGGTAAACTAAATGTGCGTTGTCAACACCGTAGACTAATGCAGCGTACGAAGAAAATGGGAGGCAGGAGACGTAAGATTTTCAAGAATTATTCTCGACTTGCTGCTTATTTTTCCTTGACGTATTTTATATTCGCCTAGGTGTTTAATTAACATCACTATTTTACTCTTAAGCAGGGCACAGACTTGACATAACCGCCGCTGCTGAACTTGACAGCTCAAGTTGATATTGAAGGGGCTGGTTCTTCAGCTCTCCAGTCCCACTTTACTCTTCAGCTGGGCGAGTTCTTCAATATTTCGCCTGCTCAACTTTACTGGTTAGCGGGGCAGCACACGCCTTAACAATAATGTTAACTTCAGAATAGGGCCCAAATGCCTCCATACATAAGTTTTACCTTTACTTTTACCTGGGGGCACCTAACTGTTCAGTAAACTGCAGCAGAATTAACGACATGCGCCGTGTGTACGTACATGCGTGCCGCTTTCCGTCCTTGCATTACTCGCTTAATCTAAATACACACACTAGCTGCTGCTGCTGCTGCTGCTGCTAGTACATGTAACATCATCCAGCAGCACATATGCAGCGCGCACCAATTACAACCAGCAACATACGTTACAACTGCTGCTTCGTGTATACGTGCATGCGAACACCCTTTGTTCGAGCAAAAGCGTTACCAAAGTACGAAACAAATTAGCTCTTCCTTCTTGTCAAGTGCAGGATAATACAGAATCCGTCCTTTAAAGATGTATTGCGAACAGGAAATGAGGTTCGAATTTCTCTAGGTCTCTGTATAATAAGGTGGGTAGTTATAGTTTGCTTCAACAAATCGCGCTCGCACGATCGGCTCCGAGGCTTGGCTGAGATTATTTTCTTCACTTTCGCTTCATCCTCAGATATCTAAATGGCTCGACGTACTGGTAATAGCTCGTGCAGGGCTGGAGCGTTAGTGCTGTGGGTCTGCTTACTTCCAGTTATCTAAACTAACTTACAGCCTACAAGACAAACCAGCCCATAGGGATACTTCCGAAGACTTATGTGCCTACGATTCAGCGACAGCACAGCCCATATGGATGCAAGTGCTGCTGAGCGGCAGAGTGCATAGTGATAATAATATTATTGAAATCGCCGTGTACATTTCGACTAGAGCACTCTGAGAGCGCATACTTCCGGCAAGCAAGGCAGCACAAATAAAAAATTCAAATCGGCTCTACCATGATTTTCTTTGCATCAAGCAAAATCTGATCACTTGTGTCGTTTGATAGTATTAACCGTGTCTGTAATTTTCTAGGAGATCCGTTTATAGATTTTTGAATTATGCTGCTAGCAAACATTTTAACAATCATAAGTCAAACACATAAACGGACCGACTGATCATCACCAAAATTTAATCAATTTTATCTTTTAACATTACTAACGATTTCTGGTAATTTCATAAAGATTCATCCATAATTTTCTGAGTTATCGCGCAAACAACCATAAAATCAAACACAGCGACAAAAAAACGAGCAAACACAACCTCACAAATATTTGATCATTTACTCTCTGTAATAAACCCAATAACTCATGTAAATTGCATGAAAATCCGTCCATTACTTCTTAAGTTGTGGCACTAATAAAAAATAGGCAGACAAACAAACGGATGGACAGATATTCACCAAAAGTTAATCATCTGTTCCTCCTAACATACCAAACAACCCATGTAAGTTTCGTCAAAATCCGTCCATAACTTTTTGAGTTATCTTCGCGACAGACAGAATAATAGACAGACCCGACGAAAACATAACGTCCTTGGTGGAGGTAATCATGGCGTATACAAAACAACGAACTGACTAAAACTTGGCATTGTGTGCTACGAATGAAATCGAGCCCGTTGCTAGTTAATATTAACTATTCGGGCTAAAAAACACTTTCCGATACATAGTCATAGTTACTAAGGTAAGCTTCGCAAACACCACCTCACTCTACCAGTAACCCTATCACGAGTAGTGTTCCAGTTTGCAAGTTATTCGAACGAGGTCCAGGAAGCTCCACGCACGCCACACGTCATTTAAGCCACAGTCAATCTAAAGTCTAAAGTGGCACAAATCAAGTACAGTCAATACCACTGGAAAAAGCTGTTTACAGCACTCCGCGGTGTCAGTTCCACATAACCACTGGTGGCAAACGTTCACCAGAGCCGCACAACCGCACGAAGCACACCCAGCCGTCCAGCAAAACACCCAAGTGCCGAGACCAGACACCCAAATCAATCAATCAACCAATTTTATTTTGCATAGCACTACTCCTTGTTTCCCCAACATAGGTGATCCAACAGAGGAAGACATAAGGGACATAAAGTACATAGACTGAAAGGCAGAACCAGAGCACGAGGTCGATACTCTACAGGGCCAACGCGCACGGGAACAGTTTTCCCGGTCAAATGAGAAAAGAAGCACCACCAGCAGGAAAACAAAAAGTGAGAAGGAAGCAAAAGAGCCATCCGACATCTAATTTACCTTGCTTCCTTTAATAAAAGCTTAGGTTAGCTCACCTCAGACGCATGCCGGTCTTCCGCTACTGTTGCTGAACACAAAGGGAGGATCGCTCGACTGACCAGATGCCCTTACAAGGACACAATTGCAGTCCGTGGTGACGTCACGCGGCCGCCCGCCTGCACACATGGTGGACTTTAAATTTTACATTATCGTATTGACTCAGAGCGGGTCGTGTAACAATTGAGCTTATAAGCACAGCGGACAGCATATTACAGAACAGGACATCATGTTCAGACTGATCCTCAACTTCATCCTCACCTAAATATTATCATCCGTTACACCAGTGTATGTAGCGCTACATATATCCAAACTTTTATTCCTGTCGGAGCTCAGTGCAGGGATTCTGTAAGGTTGCGCCAGGCAGGCCCAGGTATTTTGTGAAGAAACAGTGATGAATATGCTGTGAAGCAGTCGCTGAGGCTGACTTTAGCGAAAAGATTAGGGAGAAAACTAGAGAATCGGTAGTGTAACTGCATTTTATTTCTGTGTGGGCTTAGAATAAGACACATACTCTCTTGCAGTTTAAATACACATTCTTGTTTAATTTCTATAAGTTTTTTTTTCAACTAAGAAGAGGGTGACTTTTTTGGTGCCAATCGAAGCTGCTGGTATTTTCAAAAGCAAATTTCTAAACAGGGCTTAGGCTTGTGGTTTTATCATTTCAATGCTTAACTTTGAACAAAGAATGATCACGTGATCAGCGCATGATGAGCGGCAGCCCCAGACAACCTTGGGCCCACACCTGCAGCGCAGCGCGTCCGAAGCGAGCCACACCTGTGCTTAATGTGGATCTCTCTCTGTACCTCCTCTTTCCAACTTCCAAAAGCGAAGCCAGCAGACTTGGATCTGTTAAATTTTTATAATTCCTATCATATTTTCGTTTTCTGAAAAATATTTATTTTCGTTAATTAATATTTATAAGTTTTCCTTACGTTCGTTTCAATTTGGGCACATTTCCCCATTTTTACTGTCGATGTTAAGTCTCTAATCTAACGGATCACTAGAAATACGAGTGCTTATAGGCCTGTATAGGCGTGGCGTATAGAGTAGGCTACTTGCAACGATTTAGTTTTCATATACTGTATCTCTAACGACTCACTGGCAATGCCAAGTAACAGCTCTGGAGTGCAGCGTAGAGAGTAGATTACCCACGTCGCTCTGTTATAATCTGACGCAACAGGTTGCGAGTGTAGCTGTTGTGCACTGCCCAGTCACTTCTACAGTTGCCCACGGTAACTGCGGACATAACGCGCTGCACAGTTGTGCCGAGGTACCAGGGATCGATCCCCACACCAGGCGCAGTCTTGCTCAAGGCACTCGGCGCGCTGAATCAGCGCATTTGTTTGTGTGCACAGCTATCGTGGGGTACCTGCCCTAAGGTAGAGGGGTGGCTAGTCGTTGAACCTTCCGTTTTGACGTCATAGTTCTTAGCAACAAGTCATCGGCTGTGGCTACACTTAGGAGACTCCTATGGTGCCAGTTGGTATGTCTGCCGCACGAACCAGTGCGAGCGGATTTTCCAGTAGAGGGTGCAGTCAAAGTTGACTTTACCTTCACTTTAGTTGTGGAATTATGGTCGAGGGAGCAACTTACTGAGACTATTACAGCTGTCCCTGCAGTCCTTATCCCAATCAAATAATTCAACCAGTGCGCCTAGAGCTATGAAAGGATGATATACGAATTCTTTCATGTATGTAAGTGATAAATACATAAATTTAAAATACATTTCAATTGAATTAGGGGGCTTCTAGGCGTAAGCTACAGCAATTGCCCTCTTTACAACTCCGGTCGCGTTGGTTGAGTGAACTGAGGGGGAGTGTGTCGCAACAGTCCCAGTGTGTGTACGTGTGCGTGTACGTCTGTGTGTGTGTGTTACAGTGAATGTGTTAAATCAGTTATTTTATGAAATCCCTTTAAAATTTCAGAGATTTCGTGTAATCACTGTTTCACTCGGGTATTTCACGAAATTTCGTGTAATCACTGTTTCACTCGGGTATTTCACGAAATTTCGTGTAATCACTGTTCCACTCGGGTATTTCACGAAATTTCGTGTAATCACTGTTTCACTCGGGTATTTCACGAAATT
>LQNS02277096.1:8157242-8172281 GCA_001587735.2 Parhyale hawaiensis | reverse complement strand
GTCTATATAGAAGACCTAAGGATGACAGCACGACAAAGGATCAATGAAGAAAAGAAGAAAATTAGGAAGCAAATAAGAGAAGAGGAGATTCCGCACCGGCCTAGAGGCATTAGGCAAACGTGTATGTTATTGCGTGAATTCTTCACGCACGGGTCCACTAGTGAATTTATAAAGTTACTAGTGGCCTAAGGCATCAATACACTGTAAATAACGACAGAAAATTAGTACTTCGCTAAAAAGTCTCTCGTGCTTTCTACTTCGCTCGGGGCTTCTTAAATCGAAATTCAGCATTTTGTTTAAAAAGTGGATGTCCTTCATACGGCGCAGTCAACTGGCATCTCCTGTAGCACCTTTCAACATGTCCAAACATGGTCATGCAGGCAAGATCAGGTCCCTCTGCTAGAGTTCCCGGATGCGGCCCCGTATCCTAGAAACCGTCTTCGACACTTCAATTTATTCCTATCTTATTCCCATAGAGCGAGACAGGAAAAATGTAAATCAATACTATATAATAATTCACGTCGTGTTTTTATTTATTTATTTATTTATTTATTTATTTATGTATTTATTTATTTATTTATTTATTTATTTATTTATTTATTTATTTATTTATTTATTTATTTATTTATTTATTTATTTATTTATTTATTTATTTATTTATTTATTTATTTATTTATTTATGTATTTACTAGTGGCCCGGGCCGTCATTGTAAATGACGGTAGAAAATTAGCACCTCAATACAACCCCCTCTGACTCCTGTGCTTATTACTGTTCAGATGCTTCTTTAATGAAAATTCTGCATTCTGCCTGAAGCACCCAAGTGCGACCCCCGTATCCAAGATACCGTCATCGGCACCTGAACATGTCCAAACACGATCATGCAGGCGAGGTCAGGTCTCTCAGCTGGAGCGCTGAAATCCGACCCCCATATCCAAGAAACCGTCTGCGGCACCTGAATTTTCTCCTATCTTATTCCCATATATGAGCGTGACAGGAAAGATATAAACATAGTTATAAATAAATACGTAAATAAATAAAAACACGACGTGAATTATTATATAGTACTGATAACTATATTTATATCTTTCCTGTCACGCTCTATGGGAATAAGATAGGAAAAAATTCAGGTGCCGAAGACGGTATCTTGGATACGGAGGTCGCACTTGGGCGCTCCAACTGAGAAACCTGAGCCTGCCTGACCGTGTCTGGACATGTTCGTTGTTAAACGGTGCTACGGGTGATGTCACTTCACTACGCCTCATAATATATATCAAATTTTTTAGACAGAATGCTGAATTTTCATTTAAGAAGTCTGCCGAACAGAAACAAGCACAGGAGACAGCCAGGATTTTCCCGAATTGCTAATTTTCTGCAGTCATTTAGAATGACGGCTCGGGCAACTATATATAAATAAAAACCAAGGAGGTTCTAATAGAGAGGAGCGCACCCTCTCTATATATCCTACGGGAGCGTTGCGAGTAAAGTTTTCCCTTAAACTGGCTGAGTGGCTTATCCAATCGGAGAGCGGCATTGCCTCACGCAGCCTATATAGGAGGAGTCCTGAGCTCAAATTTTTATAGCCATTAAGTATCGGCAAATTTCCGACCAGATGGAAGTATGTGAAGGAAACTTGTATCCTGTATACCATTTGATAATGAAAGTAACTGGGTGAGCACTGGGATATAAATCTTCAGACACTATTGCTTTGCAAAAATATTGAAGAACTGCCTGTCTGTATCCTTCTTAAATATATGTACTGACCACTGCCAATTCAGCCACTTTAAGGACACCAAACGCCAGCTTCGATCACGTGACAAAGCCATGTGTTTACTCGCCCAGAGAGTGCTTGGGCTTGCTCCTCCCATTTGAAGCTTCTTGGTAAAAACATGACGTGAATTATTAACCAATATTGAGAATGACAGTCGTGTAACTATAAATATATATATATATTTATTTAAATGTTCGGTGTCACGCTTTTGATGAAATAGACAGGCAAAATTTAGCTCTAGCCTTCCTGGCTTCATCAGTTTAATCATCGGCTAAAAGACTGTGCTGATCCTGCCAAGCTTCATAGGAAACTGATCGGTAGAAAATATTCCGTGTTGCTGATGATGGCACTCGAACAGGATATCTGATTCCGATCTTTCTTTGACAAATTTGAAGTCCACTCGATGAAGATACATTCAGCTTCTCTGAACAATCTCTTCCATCGTGATGTGTACTCTCTTCCGAGGTTTTCTCCATCTAAGCTTCAGCCGGCTTTGGTTTACACTGATCGTTTTATTTTGACTGCATAATCATCGAAGCAGATGGTAAGATATTCTTCAGCGGTCAGCACGCGCGAGGGTAAAAACCACGATGATTTCTTGGCAGCAAATTGTTTTCTCCGTTTTAGGTTTTTCTTTCAACAGAACAAGTTTTCTCCGAGTCAGAGTTAAATGCCTCCCTCGAGTATGTTGGATACAGACTTCCATATTCATTAGAATCAATATCGACAGTGGGCAAAGAATATTGCTAATCGTTAGTAACAATGAATGCAGTTCTTGCTCTTCAAGCTTCTCTTGCCGTTCCCGTGGAGCCTGATATTCATTACTTTACTCTACATTGAAATTATATTTTCTTTTGGTTTAAGATGTACACATGTTGTAGCAAATCAGCGAAGCGTAGAGAAATCAATTTTTTTTCGGGTATAGTAGACTGAGTAATTATTTATTCCAATTTCTTAGACGCGAAAATTTTGTTATTCTGAAGCGATCTCATTGTGTATTCTGGATACGCAGCGGAAATGAAATTCAGTGATGTTTTGTAAGTGAGGGAAGGAGTGTGTTAAAGACGAATTGAAGTATACTGCTCAGTAGAAAGCACGTATCTCTTACGCTAATTTGAGTTGGCCGTCGTAGCGTTTTCCTTTACGAAAACGTAACGTACGAAATGTAATCACAAGTTTCATGTGATGAAGAAGAAGCAAGTCAAAGACGAGGAGATTCCACACCGGCCTATATTAAGCAAATTTATGTATCTATCGTTGCGTGAATTTTTCCACGCACGAGTCCACTAGAATAGAACTGATTTTACGATGGGCACTGGGCAGAAGATAACTACTTCATCTAGCTCACTGTCTTTCTCTGAGAGTGCATATTTCGCTTCAGAGGCCGAAATTTGAGCACTTCAGTGAAGCAGAGAGTTAAGTTTGGACGACGGTATTATGGATACGGAGNGGGCAGAAGATAACTACTTCATCTAGCTCACTGTCTTTCTCTGAGAGTGCATATTTCGCTTCAGAGGCCGAAATTTGAGCACTTCAGTGAAGCAGAGAGTTAAGTTTGGACGACGGTATTATGGATACGGAGCACTAACATTGTATATAAACCGACTATAGGGGTAATGAAGTGTATTGCAATAGTTTAAACGAAGACGTGCTATCAACGGAGAGATGAAGCGCCTATACGGCACCAAGGAGCTTGTATAGAGAAGGAGGGAGCCAGTAGCCTAGCCCGTTGAAGCTCAAAAGTCTCTTATGGCTGTCAGCCAGTTGTCGTATGCACCAACCACATATCAGTAAAGAGTCTCTTATGGCTGCAGCCAGTCGCGTAAGCACCAATCGCATATCAGTAACTCGGTTTGCCTGCTGCTCCCCCGTGAAACTCAGTGCCCCCCCGTCTTTTCCACCAATGAGCCTCTCACAGCCATAAGAGATCTGGTTGACTCGCTGGCAAGTCTATAACTGGGACACAAGGCTCCCTCCTTCTCTATTGAAGCTCCTTGTGCGGCACAGTGACAAGAAAGACTTGAAGCAGAAGAGCTAAAGAAGGAAAATAAGAAAGTTCGGAGAAAGTCAACTTCATTTGAGAAGGTAAGGTAGGAGGAGGACAAATGGTATGCCCGAAATAGAAAAGTTTTTATTGCATTAATTTAAACTACCTGGACCCGTGAAAATATTCACGGTTTACTAACTTTATTTTTAGTGTTTGGAAAATTTCCTTTTACCGATATGCTTGTTGTTGGATTTTAATGTAATAAGTTGCACATCTAATTTTATTGTGTTAATTATTGCAAATCGGTAGTTGCCCTCCTGGGAGTATGTAGTTAACTTCCCAGGGGTTGTTGTCCTCCTAGGGGTCATTGTTTTCCCAGAGGGTAGTTGTCCTTCCAATTTAAGGGGTAGTTTGCCTTCTATTGAGACAGTTGTCCTCCTATTTAGGTAGTTGTCCTCTATGGGACCCGTGGATATCCTACGGTTGGTAAATGTTTTCACTTACCATAGTTTAACCTGAGGTAGTGCCTCTAACTTAATCCAACCCGTCTGAGCTGACGTCTGTCGCTTACTCCTGTCTTTCCTTACGCAGTCCGTCTACCTTACATCTCGCCTAACCTTTCGTGGTATATTTGTTTGACCTCTAAAATTAATCATAAATTCATTCCACCAGCAAAGAATTCGCACTTTTGTCTTGATAAAGATAAAAACATGACGGTGCTCCTTGTATTGTTCTCCAATGTATTTGAACACCTTTTCTAATCTCTCTTTCCCACAGCTTACAGGTAATTTAGCCCTTCCTAATCTTACGGATTTCAATATTTTGTCGGCGTATTCGATTTTTCTCACTATTTTGGGACCCGTAGGTACTGATCAAGAGCCCATCATTATTCTGCTTTGTTTGATTCGAATGTGGACCCGCGTGTGAAAAAAATTCATAAATAATGATCATCATACTTGCAAATATAGGCCGGTGCGGAATCTTCTCTTCTTTGATTTGCTTCTTCTTCTTCTTCACACTTCTTCATTGATTGTACTTTCCTTACTAAAATACATATAGAGGAAAACGCTACGACTGCCAACTGAAATTATCGTAAGACATACGTGCTTCTTCTGACCAGTACACTTCAATTCGTCTACAGCACACTCCTCCCCCTTTAGATGGCATACAAAACAGAAATTAACTGAATTAGTAAGGGCTGAAACATCATTAAATTTTATTTCCGCTGCGTATCCAGAATACACAGTGCATAGTTTCAGCAGAGCAAAATTTTCGCACCCAAGAAGTTTGAAGATAGAATTACTACGTCTATTACACCGGATACCATAGATTCCTCTACGGTGTACTGATTTTCTCCTAAATGTATACATCTTAAACCAACAAAAGATATAATTTCGATGTAGAGAAAAGTAATCACTGTCAGACTCCACGGGAACGGCAAGAGAGGCTGAGAGAGCAAGAACTGCATTAATTTTCAATAACGATTAGTACCATATTTCAAATTTAGCATTCTTCTACAAAAGCCTACTGAATTCCATCAGGAGGGATTTGGCTCGCCAAAATATCCAGCGTGGCAAGACATGCATTCAGATAGTAAAGGGATAAGGATTTCACTTCAGCTTTCTGCTGCCACCTCGTCATCGATCTCCATAGAGAAGAAACTTGATTACGAAATCTGCATCATGGCGGAATTCTCACGGTAACGGCAAACAATGATACAAATTCTATTAGAAAGACCTTGCCCTGTTGCCCCTGTTGCATCCGATTGATGATCCCCGTCGTATCATAAATACCTACGTTCGCTTCATAATGCCGCCTGATTCACATTATTTTGAAGATATCACCGACTTTCTTCCAAGTTCTGTAACGATGACAGCTGCTTAGCTTTAAAACTATTCGTTCCAATTTTCTTATATCTATTATTGAAGAGCGTAACACACGAAGGAACAAAGGAAGGAGCGAAGGAACAACGCTATTAATCCAATACTAAGAATGACCGTCGTGTGTTTATATATATATATATATATTTATATGATTGCTGTCACGCTCTTAACGAAATAGATAGGCGGAATTTAGCCCAGGTTGGAGGCTCTGGTTGTCCTCTCAAGTTCCATTGAAAGTGATGGGCAGAAAAGAGGCCGGGTTGCAGAAGATGGCAAACGTATCTTAAGCAGGGACAGTTGAAATTCAAACAATGAAGACATCGCAGGCTTAGTTTGTTTTGTACGAATATTAGCTTCTTCATACATCGAATCTACGGCAAAGTATAGGGCGACCTTATGTCTCCTTGCATTGCCGAAGTTGCAATCGTAGCACTGAAGATATCTGAAGCTTCCGTTGGCACTCTCATGCTTCTTGATTCGTAGTTTCTTCCCACAGATGATTTCGTTGCATGAGCTATTCTTCCCACTTTGATGCAATTGNNTTCTTCTAGCTTACTGTTTTCCTCTGACGAAGCAGTTTTCTCTTCGTAGGTCAAAATTTGAGCACCTCAAATGAAACAGATATTTGAGGTGGAAAGACGGTATCAACGGTATCTATGCTACGGAGCGGACACATTGTATATAAGCTGCTATTTTGTTTAAGTTTGTTTGAGTATTCTACTCAAGATGTTACTTCTGCCTGTCAATATAGAAGACCTAAGGATGACAGCACGACAAAGGATCAATGAAGAAAAGAAGAATATTAAGAAGCAAATAAGAGAACAGGAGATTCCGCATCGGCCTAGAGGCATTAGGCAAACGTATAGGTTATTGCGTGAATTTTTCACGCACGGATCCACTAGTATTATAGATTGATCGTAGCAGTAACTGAAAGTACTTGTCCCGAGACCTGAGAATGAGGGTTTTCTGTAAACCCCAGTGGTAAGCGTTGAGTCTTGGTTGATTATTAAAACATCTAGAAAAGCTAAAGAATTATCTGACTGGTTTTCGGTAGTGAACTTGATACATGGATGTTTACTATTTAAATATTGCAGGAATCTGTTTGATTCTTAAATATGAGGTAGGTGTCATCTACATAACGAATATAGTGGATCGGTTTGAAGTCATTTGGGCAATCGTTAAGTCAGAGGGTTTTATGATGGCATAGGAAGATATTTACTAGCGACAGACTGAGCGGGAACCCCATGGAGACTCCCTCTATTCGCTTGTACAGTTTAATGTTAAACATGAAGAAAGAATCTTTAATGGCGAGACTGAGGAAAGTTCTAAAGGTAGGTGTGTCCATTGTGTGGAATAGGTCCATGTCGTCAAAAACTTTCCTGCATTGATATCTACATATATTGTAGTTTCGCCTTCGGAGATGTTGGTGAAAAGAGAGGTGATATCGAAGCTGGATATCAGCTGAGAGGTAATTGGAGGTCTTTCATACGGTCAAAAAATTCATATGAATTACGCAAAGTAAACTGATCGGTAGTTAAAGGTTCAAGTAATGGAACCATGAATTTAGCAATAGGATAGGACGGAGTTTTATAAGCAGCTTGTATTGATTGTAAGGGGCACCGGTTTTGTATACCTTTGGAAGTCCGTACATGATTCCAGGAGAAGCACCTGAATTATGAAGTGAACGGCAAATCGAGTCATTGATGATGCCTTGGTCTAACAGTTTTTTAATCTATAAGTTTTATCTCTGAATTTAAGCGTAAGTGTGAAGGGATCAGCATGCGAATCATAAACAGTGAACTTCGTTGTATCGGTAAGGATGGCATTCATTTTTTGATGGTACCTACTGATGTTTACCAGGATGGCGACACCTCTTCCCTTGTCGGGTCTGCACAGGATAATGAAATTTTCTTTGTGGAAATTAGATGATAGCCATAAATCGGACCTAGAAAAAATTAGAGAAAACAATTTGCGTTTACTGTACAAGGTATAAATACCATTCCAAGTTTCTTTTATTTTGTTTTTTATTTCGGCAAATGAATAGTTGGGGCGTAGTAGTTTGGATTTCAGCCTGTTAGCTAGGCCCTCGAAATCTATGAAATGTTTGTAATAATCCGGTTTGAATATAGGGAGACAGAATCCCAGGCCAAATGACAGTAGAAATTTGAGGCGTTGTTGTGGTATTACATTTGAGTAGTTAAAAATATCGTTGTCTGGATTAAAACTTTCAACTTTCTGTTGTGGACGAACTTAGTTCTATCTAAGAACTTCTTAGTGTTGGACTGTACAAAGTGAACTACACAGAGGTAGTCAAGAAATTAAAATGAATTTTTGATCTAAGATAAGTACTGGTTAGTCGAATCTGTATGGTTAACAGTGTTGCTATTTTGAGTTTGAATTTCTAGGTCGAAGACTTCATTCCGAAACGTTATTTTTTATCTGTCGACTTTATATTTATTATTAGTGGACCCGTGCGTGAAAAAACTCACGCAACAGTCGATGTGTTAGCTCTCTTCTCTGATTTGCCGTTTTCGCATTTGCCGGCTCACTCTTATTAGCAACTCTTATTCCTTTCTGTAACCCTTGCGCTTCAAGTCTTTCTTGTTACTGTGCCGCATAGGCGCTTCATCTCTCTCCATTTCTTGCACGTCTCCCTTCTTGAAACTGTAGAGGTCTCGTTTTTCTTTTACGTTCACCATTCTCTTTCTTAATTAAACGTGCGTCTTAGAAAGTAAAATCTTGAGGAAAACATTCTAATAAACTTGAATGCCGCTCCAGTCAGCTTATATGCAATGTAAGTGTACCGTATCCATAATACGGTCTTCCATACTTAACTATCTGTTTTATTGAAGTGCTCAAATTTCGGCCTCGGAAACTAATTCTGCTCTCTCAGAAGAAATAGTTGCCTTATACTGCCCCTGAAATAATTGTGCGCATTGGAGTGCCAATTTTGTGGATTTTAGGGAGTCCATATAAAATTCCTGGGCGAGAGCCAGAGACAAAGAGATTGCTGTAGGTGTCATGGCTTAAATGCCAGCATTTTTCAGTTTTTTTTAAAATCTGTTTATTTTGTCCTCTTACTTGATTATAATTTTGAACCAGTCGTCCGTGAAATAATTGTCTTCTGCTCGTCGTGAGTGCTCCGTTGATGATCTACCGAATTTATACGTTGTGACCTGAGAGCGACAGCGACCTCTGATACTTATACAACGGAATCATTTGTCGGAAGAAACTACGAATCAAGATGCATGAGGGTGCCAATAGAAGCTTCAGTGCTAAGATTTCAACTTCGGCAATGCAAGAAGTGCATTCAGACATAAGGTCGGACAATACTTTGCCATAGATTCGATATATGGAGAAAGCGAAATTCGTACCAATCAGACTAAGCCTGCGATATCTTCATTTTTTGAAATTCAACTGCCCAGATTAAGATACGTTTGCCATCTCCGCAACCCGGCCTATATTCTACCTCACAATTTTCAGCGAAGCTTGCCAGATGACCACAGCCTAAAACCTGGGCTAATTTCCGCCTATCTGTTTTGTTTAAGAGTGACAGAAATTGGACGAACAAATAGATAAACCAATAAACAAACAGATAAGTACACATCGGTCTTTATTATATCGTAGATTAGGAATATCGGGGTTTCAGAATCAATTTTAATTTTTCGTTACCGTGCCGTGCTTTGCAGAGGTATGCACTCTCAGAGTGTTCTAGTTTTCTATGCTTTTGGTTCTGTTGTGGAGAGCAGGTGCCAGTGGAGCTAATTCAATTGTGAAAACTTGGGTTCTGAGCAGTTAAGTTTTTTTCAAAGCTTGAGACAAAAGGACTGCTTCAAAGACTATGCGTAGATGCTGCATACACATTGTGAATATTGCCTTGTTCATTGAACAGATATTAAATGGTATATACACCACACATGCATAAGCATTTATATACTATAAGCCAACACATATTCTCATGCATGCACACGTAAGATAACTGGAGCTAAATATAAACTGGAACTGTGTTTCGAGGTTTCCAGACCAGCAGCAACACTTGCTGTCTGGAGTGACAAGGTAAAGTCAGGTAACGTCCAAATGAAACAAATGCATCTAGTCGACTTTGGCTCTCACATCTTAGTCATTTATAACTCAAACTAACGTTGGCTTACGTGGTTACCGCACGTACAAACGAACTAACGCAAGCTTTGTGACACGTGTATATTATAATATTAGGAGGATTGAACAAAAATTTTGCTTCTCTTTACTTATATATATAATTTTTATATAAACTAGAATATCTTGAGAGCTCACTGACCACATATCTGCCAGCGTGCTCTTGCAATTGAAATCCAAAATGCTGCATAGCAACTGCTTCAAGATTTTGGAAAATGTTTTTACTCAATATATATTCATGTCTACTAAAGAGAATATAACTTTGTCGAGATTGGTTTGCCAATGTCTTTGTTTGTCTGTCACTAAGATAACTCACTTCACTTGTATCCTGGGAGGATAATTTATGTGGCTGGCTGCCACGTCAACTGCACATTGCTTGCTTGCCTGATTCGTAAATGTTGACGTAAAACCCGTGATGAAAAGCATTCACACTTTGCTACGGTGATCTTTCAGCTCGATGAAGCTATCTAAGAACAGGGAATTGGGAGTGACTTGTGCACTTCCTTTTATCACGTACTTATCGAACTAACTAGTGATCATAAACTTCGGCTTGGTTATTGGTGATTCGTGTTGAGTGCTTAGTCTTTTGAAAATGTCAGCTATGTGCCACTCGCCTGCCAGTGACGCAGAATTCGTGATGTGCAAAAAAGGTATTGGAAACCTTGCCTTAAAATGTGTGAACTGCACTGAATTTGTCCATTTAGAGTGTTCGGGTTTCCCTGGATATCATCTTGTTCGTCTGGAATTGACTAGAGCCTCCTATCAATGCGAGAAGTGTGTAGTTAAGGAGAGCGGAGACAAGTTCAAAGCTAGTCTGGACACGATCCTCGCAAGTATCGAGTCCCCAAGACGTGGAGATACCAGAGACTCTTCCGAATCTTTGGACACCGTATTGCCCACGCAACCAGAGCTGTCCGGTACTGTATCTTCTGCACAGTCTCCTCCTCCCTCTGGTGCTCCTACTCGGGCCACCGGGCCGGATGAGGGAGACGAACCTAAAGCCCCAGGCTCTGTAGCTGTTTGCAGGTATTATTTGAGGAAGACATGTAAGTACGCTAGAGGAGGAGAAGATTGCAGATTCTTGCATCCTAAGCTCTGTTTCAGATTCAATAAATTTGGCGACAAGCTAGCCAAAGGATGTAAGAAGGGTTAGAAGTTTAAGTTTTTTCACCCCACACTCTGTCGAGAAGTGGCAAGAGGATCGACTTGTAAGCGGAGTAGATGTACTTTTTTCAATCAGACTGGTCTCAATAGATCCACGCAAGAGGTTTCTCTAGCTCCCAAAGCGTTGCCGGCGGCAATGCCATCAGGCCCTGCGGGCAGTCCGCCGTCTTTTGCTGATGTAGCAAGATGAGCAAAAGCCGAGGATAACACCGTCAACAGTGTGATGACTTCAATAAAGGTGGACGAGCATGACTTGTGCGGAAGTTATTCTCGGGCTGCGGCTTTTTTAGAACTAACCCAACAAGTCCGGCTGATACAGGAGTAGCTGGATGTAGTTTTGAGGGAGAGGAGCACCAGAGCGTCCCACCAATATCGGACTCCGATATGCAGCTGCCAGAACCAGTGATAGCTGAGGTAGGGACCAATGAAATTATTTTCTGTAACATCGGGGGCTGCAGCCTTACCGCCAAAGGAATAAGGCGAGAATGCTGCAGGATAAAGCCTTACTTAGTAGAGCTCCAGTAATAGCCATTGTTGAATCACACCTGACCTCAGAAGTAAAGGACGCTGAAATTCGGATGCCTAGCTACCAGTTATTTAGAGCAGACCGCTGGCAGGGCCGAAAAAAAGGTGGAGTAGTTGTCTATGTCGGGGAAACCCTGGTTCGTGACGCGACGATACTGTCTTCTAGATCAGACGGTGTTGTGGAACGCATTTAGCTGTGGTTCAAGAAGCCAAGACTAGCTATTTTAGTCATTTACAGGCCACCTACCTGTCAAACGACAAGTTTCTCGCCCATTTTGGCTGGCGTCATTGCAGCCATCGATTAGCTGGGACAACCGCTCTCAACTTTAATTGTGATGGGAGATTTCAATTTTCCAATGATGAATTGGGCTGCTGGCTGCGCTTTTTGAGGGTCCTACGAGTATAAACTTCGGATTGCCGGCCTGCCTGCTGAACTTCATGAAGTATTTTGCACTGGAACAGTGCGTAGACGTCCCTACTCGACAGAACTGCATTCTGGACCTTTTCCTTACTAATAGCGGAGAATTAGTGAGACAGATCACCGTAGAAGACACACTTCTATCTGACCACCGCCTTATAACGGTGAGTTCCGACCTTGCAGTCGGAGAGGTAGCTCATTCTTCCCGGCGGATAAGTGAAGATTCTTTCAGATCTTAAAATTTTATGAGCAATCACACAGATTGGCCTGGAATGCAGAAGGACTTGGCTGAGATTGAATGGGCTGCTCTGTTTGCGAAGTTGTATCCCACGAACATGTTCGACCGTTTCTGTGAGATTCTTAAGACCGTGTGTCCAAGATATACACTGCACAGGAGGACTCAAAGGCAAGAGCCCACTATTCCTCGAGATCGCAAGGTTCTAATGAGGAAACGAGCTCGCCTCATTAAACGACTGCCTACTATCGCCAGCTCAACGGCTAGGTGGCGGATAATGGACAAAGCAGCTGAAATAGAGGAGCAGTTGGCATTATCACACGCAATGCAAGCCCAGCGGGAGGAAGCTAAGGCAGTAGCGACCATCCGTCAAAACCCCAAATATTTCTGTGGCTACGCAAACTGCAAGTTGAAGATACACACCACGATTGGCCCTTTTAACAAAGACGGGGTCATTATGAGTGATCCAAAAGAGAAATGTGAAGCACTGAGACTACGCTAGGACTCTGTCTTCAGTCGACCAAAGTATTGGGACGTCGGAAGCTAGCGCGAGGAATTGTTGGAATCGCATCATTGTGTAGAAATGGACGCCATACAGTTCACGGAGGATGATATTGTCAGCAGCAATGAGGAACTCGCACCTACATCTTCACCTGGCCCGGACGGGATTCCTGCCGTGCCGTTGAGGAGGTGTAGTCAGCAATTAAAGGCTACCCTTTACTTATTATGGCGAAGTTCTCTAGATGTTAGCGAAGTGCCACCTTCTCTAAAAGTAGGCTCTATCATCAAAAAACACAAAGGTGGGGAAAAGCATCTTCCAAAATATTACAGGCCAGTAGCCCTTACCTCTCATGTTGTAAAGGTGTTTGAGAGAGTGATCGTCTGGCGTTTGGTAAATTATCTGGAGACCACTGGCCCTCTTAACTCACACCAACATGGTTTTAGAAGAGGCTGGTCTTGTGTATCGCAATTACTCGAACATCAAAGACTAATTACTTAGTGGCTTTGGTAGAGGACAGGCTGTGGACGTCGTATACCTGGGTTTCACAAAGGCCTTTGATAAGGTGGACCATGGAGTTCTATTGCAGAAACTGAGAGCCCAGCAAGTCGGAGGTCGACTATTGAAATGGACCCATTGCTTCCTCGTTGGCCGAAAGCAGAGAAGATAGTCGTCGATGGATGACACTCGAGGGAGTCCAGCGTGGTTAGCGAGGTGCTCCAAGGCTCAGTCCTTGGGCCAGTGTTGTTCCTAATACAAGTATCAGATATGGACGATGAACTCTCCTCGCCAAGGGCTTCTTTCTTTGCTGACGACACTCGAGTCTTTCGGGAAATCTTAAACGTCAACCACTGCATCGAACTACAAGAGGGCAAGGGCAGGATCTATGACTGGGCCCATGCAAATAACATGGAGTTCAACGGCAACAAGTTTGAACTGATCTGCTATGGTCAACACCCCGACAGTGGATTTTCGTACGCTGTTGTTGGTGGAGAGCCCACTGAGAGGCAGAACTCGCTGAGAGACCTTTAAAAATTCTGCGAGCATACGCTGTATGCATAACCGCTCTTTCTCGGTGAAGAGGCCAAGACTATTTAATTGTATGACGCTCGAGCTCCGAGGATTTGAGGGTACTCTCCAAGCTTTCAAAGAGAGGCTGGACAAATTCCTGACGTCTGTGCCAGATCAACCTCCTTTGCCCCACTACCAGCGGGCAGCGCCGAGCAACAGTCTGGTGGACCAACTTGCACACCCGAGAGCCCA
The DNA here is from genome assembly GCA_001587735.2 of Parhyale hawaiensis. NCBI lineage: Eukaryota > Metazoa > Arthropoda > Malacostraca > Amphipoda > Hyalidae > Parhyale > Parhyale hawaiensis. The sequence goes on along the minus strand of LQNS02277096.1, from coordinate 8,158,383 downwards.
GCGTAACTAACTCGCTCCACCAAAGACGGTGGGAGGGCGGCGCACCAGAGTGGCCGAACATCGAGGCTAAAACCTCTTTCAAGAATTCAAGGATTCAGGTATAGGTTTTGAGGTTCAAGGATAAGAATGAGATGATTATTATAACTGTTCAGTCAACTGTTAAGACAACATGCTACCTCTCAGAGGCTCGCACCACCGAGGCCCCACATCAAGAGGCCACCGAGGCCCTACATCAAAAGGCCATCCACTGCGGTCACACGTGGGCCTCACCTTTCTACTGCAGTTCTGCTAACATTCACCTGCCCTTCCGTGCTGGAATTTCCCCCACATGGTCGCCTGTCACATTTATTTAGCTTAGCTTACATGTGTTGCTAGTAAACTTAGATATTTTACTAACTTGTAGCGATAGCACCGCTAGACTTGAAGCGAAGTTTTGTCATGTTAGCAGAACTGTAGTAGAAAGGTGAGGCCTACGTGTGACCGCAGTGGATGGCCTCTTGATGTGGGGCCTGGGTGGCCTCTTGATGTGGGGCCTTGGTGGTGCGGACCACTCAGAGGTAGCATGTTGTCTTAACATCACCCTCCTCGTGTGTGAGTCGCGAGCTCCGTAGGAAGAAGCGACGTAAGGGCCGGATATTGATGTTCCAAGTTGCCAGACACTGCAGCGGTGACTGTCAGAGCCTCACGCATATAAGGAGTGAGACGGTAAACAGGTATTAGTAAGCAATAAATACAATTTATTTAGGAAAAGACGGGGGAGCACTGAGTTTAACGGGGGAGCAGCAGGCAAACCGAGTTACTGATATGCGATTGGTGCTTACGCGACTGGCTGACAGCCATAAGAGACTTTTGAGCTTCAACGGGCTAGGCTACTGGCTCCCTCCTTCTCTATACAAGCTCCTTGGTGCCGCATAGGCGCTTCATTTCTCCATTGATAGCACGTCTTCGTTTAAACCATTGCAATACACTTAATTACCCCTCCAGTCAGTTTATATGCAATGTTAGTGCTCCGTATCCATAATACCGTCGTCCAAACTTAACTCTCTGCTTCACTGAAGTGCTCAAATTTCGGCCTCTGAAGCGAAATATGCACTCTCAGAGAAAGACAGTGAGCTAGATGAAGTAGTTATCTTCTGCCCAG
>LQNS02277096.1:8136899-8150007 GCA_001587735.2 Parhyale hawaiensis | reverse complement strand
GTTTAAATTGTGTTAATGTAAGTTACGTCAACATCTATGACTAATTTAGGAATAAGTAAACATTTTATGTCAGTACATCCAATGGCCTTCGCTAGCGCCGCCAGAGATGGAGCTCTGCACGTCCTCCCTTGAGTAGTCCTTGGGCACATCATAAATAACAAATGACCAAATTTTTGTGATGATCCGTTCGCATGTTTGTTGCTGCGTTTGATTTTATGTTTGTTAGCGCAATAACTCGAAAAGTTTTGAGCAAATCTTTATGAAACTTACAGGAATTGTTAGTAATGTTAAAAGACATAAATAACTGAATTTTGGTGCAGATCGGTTGATTTTTTTCTATGTTAGCGTTAACTGTGTTTGTCATAATGTTTGTTACGTCATAAATCAAAAGTTTTGAATGGATCTTCATGAACAGGAGTTGTTAATATTGTTAAAAGGCAAAATGGTTATATTTTGGTGCAGATCGGCCGATTCCTTTCTATGTTTGAGTTGTGTTGGTCATAATGTTTGTTACGCAATAACTCAAAAAGTTTTGAATGGATATTTATGAAATTTGGAGGCGTTTTTAGGAACGGTAAAAGATATACATGATTAAGTTTTGGAGCAGATCAGTTGGTTCGTTTGTATATTTGAATTGTGTTTGTCATAATGTTTGTTAGCAGCATAACTCGAACAGTTATGAAAAGATCTTCAAAAAAATAACAAAAATTATTAATACTATTAAAAGGCACAAATTATTAGATTTTGGAGTTGATATAAGAAATCATGGTTTCTGAGCCAATTCGAATTTTTCGTCACCGTTACCTTACTTGGCGGAGGTATGCGCTCTCAGAGTACTCTAGTTATTTCTGATTCCAGTTGCTTCTATAGAACTTTTTTACGTCATTCGTGGCCTGTCATTATTATTATTATTATTATGTTCAAGTTTCGTTTAAGTGGTCTTTTGGGTTTTTTTCTCAACTACTTCTGCAAGACGTTATCGTTTCGTCATCGGGTATTTATTATTTCTGACTGCTTCATCTCAGTTTGAATAACGACCTCCGCCAAGGAGGTTATGTTTTGGTCGGGTTTGTCAATCTCTATGTCTGTCTGTTATTCTGTCTGTCCCCAAGATAACTCAAAAATTTATGGACGGATTTTGACGAAACTTATATGGATTGTTAGGTATGTTACAAAGAACAAATGATCAACTTTTGCTGAAGATCTGTCCATCCCTTTGTTTGTTTGTCTGCCCAGTTTTTGTTAGCACAACTAAAAAATTATTGGCGGATTTTCATGACATTTACATGAGTTGTTTGGTATATTACAAAGAGTAAATGATTAAATTTTGTGACGATCTGTTAGTTCGTTTCTTTGTTGGTAGCAGTGTTTGATTTGATATTTGTTTGCGCAGTAACTCCGAAAGTTGCACATGGATCTTCATAAAATTTACAGGAATTGTTAACAATGTTATGTTAAAAGACATAATTGATTAGATTTTGGTGATGATCGGTTGATCCGTTTGAGTGTCTGACTTATGTTTGTTAAAATGTTTGTTAGCAGTTTAACTCAGAAAGTTATCAACGGATCTCCAAGAAAATTATAGAAGCTGTTAATACTGTCAAAAGGCACAAATGACTTTAGTGTTGGTACAAAGAAAATAATTATTTCAGAGGCAATTTGAATTTTTCGTTATCGCTGCGCTCTCAAAGCAGTCTAGTTCTGTTTATGTTCACCTTTTGTCGCCTGACATTTTTAACTATTTTATAATTTCTGTGTGTCTCGTATGGCATTATATTTTACGAACTCATAGGGAATTATTGGAACCTTCTGTAACACGGTCGTCATCGATTCTTTTAAAGCGCTTCTTACCTCCGCCAATGAGGTTATGTTTTCGTAGTGTTTGCCTGTTTGTTTGTTTGTCTGTCTGTCTGTCACCAATATAACTCAAAAAGTTATGAACTGATTTGGACGAAATTTACAGGGACTGTTGGGAGGAACAGATGATTAACTTTTGGTGAAGATTCGTCCATCCTTTTGTTTGGTTGTCTGCCTCATTTTTTTCAATGTTATAACTCAAGAAGGTATAGACGGATTTCAATGAAATTAACATGAGTTGTTAGGTATGATAATGAAGAGTAAATGACCAAATTTTGGTAATGATCCGTTCGTTCGTTTGTCTCTGTTTTTAATTTTATGCTTGTTAGAACAATAACTCAAATAATAATGAATGGATCTTTCTGAAATTCAATAGGGGTTGTTAGTGATGTTAAAAGACATAAATTATTAAATTTTGGTGCAGATCGGTTACTTCGTTTGTATGTTTGACTCATGCTCGTCATAACGTTTGCTAGCAGTATAATTCAAAAAGTTATGAACGGATCTTCAATAAAATTGCACAAACTGTTAATACTATCAAAAGGCACAAATGATCAGATTTAAGAGTTAATACAAAGAAAATCACAGTTTCAGAGAAAATTTGAATTTTTCGCAACCGTTGCCTCGCTTGGCAGAGGGATGCGCTCTCAGAGGGCTCTAGTTTCTCTTATTTCTACTAACTTTTGAATAAATAAAAAGCTTAAACTTCATCAGAATAGATGTACACCTGCAAGAGAAGGAATTTCCAACACAGGTTATCTCTGTATTTCACATCGGAATTTTTGAGAGTAGAAGAAAATGAAAGTTCATCAGCAGGGATTCTCCAACATAATCTATATGTATATATATGTATATATATGACGACAACATATGGATTTAGAAGACAAGTTTCCTTCACATGAGTTAGAATTTATTCAATCTTCTTCGTTCATTCACATTGTTTACTTTAGAAAATAATCTCACCCAATTTTCAAAAATTTCAGAAAATAGTGCTTATCTTAAGGAAGTTTATCGGTACTTATTTAAATTCCCTAATATATATATATATACTGCTTCCACCGCTTCCGGAAACAGCATCACAATGTTTTCCACAAACGCCGTCGCATCTCTGCTGCTGCTGCTCGTGCTTGCGGTAAGTCTTCTTGAGTTTCTGTAGGTAGCTATTTCAGCGTATTCATGCGTTTATTTTGTGATATTTCATCCATGGAAAATTTGAGCACGTGGCTATGGATTTGTATAATCGTTTTCAATTTACACAAATGGCCTGCTACAGAATTCCTGGATATTTGGCTACATAAATACAGTAGGTATGCTATGCACGTTCTAATTTTGCGCTTCATCTCTGAGGAGTTCATTTGTAGGATGCTTTATTTGTTGGCTCATTCATTTGTAAGAGCCGACAGAAAATCATATATATATATATATATATAGAAGAAGAGGCAATTTATGTATATATTAGCTTCTTGGAAGGGGACATCATAACAACGACGAAAACGAGGACATGTCCTCACATCGTAAATCGGGTATCTATCTCTACGTAAAGAGGACGTGAAAAAATCTACGTTTAAATTCGCACACTCCTCGACAAATAAACGCCAAAAAAAATTAATGCAGCCGCCCACCACCACCACCACCCTAGTACAACAGACTAGCCAACAACGAGCTCTCGAAATTAGGCAGAGAACCTTGTAGGTTAGGAGGCAAGGCCTGGTTTTCCCAGTGTTTTAGAGTGTTTTAATTAGGAATATTAGGAAAACCAGGCTTTGCCTCTTAACCTACAAGGTTCTCGGCCTAACCTCGAGAGCTCGTTGTTGGTTAGCTATTCGTTAATTAGTGTCAATCTTTGATTGGCCTTCCTTAGCGTCAGTCTTTGATTGGCCTTACTTAGCGTCGTTATTAGAGCGATTATATATCATGTATATATCGAGTCTTCATATTCTCCCCAGTATTAAATTTATATGGTAACTGTCTATATACAACAATAGTTGAGAAATTACATGCGACGCTATCACTGCCGTAATAATTTTTAAATATGAAACTCGTTTTAAAATGATATTTTATACATATATATATAAAAGAAATTTCAATTAAGCTTCATTGCAGACTGTCGTGCGCACAAAAACCTTGGGTCTATAAGAATGTAGTAATATAGTAATCCCTCAATAAAACCATTGCGCATTAAGTCTCCAGATATCACAATTAGAATTTTTCTTTGTTAACATGTGGGTCGGCCAGAGGAAAATGAATTGAGCGCATATGAATGTGGGAGAAAGGAGGGTTTGTGGTTATTTGCTTCATTCATTCATAATACTTTTAATTAATTATAATTGTTATTACAATTATTATTGATAATGCTGCACTATGAAATCCAATGCACAGCAGTACGAAATGAAATGGTATCACTCGTTGACCAATTTCTCGAATGTTATGTACCAATTTCAGTGCGTTGAAGGAAAATTTTCATTTTCCCATGATTGTTACAAGGTTCACCGAGGAGGATGTTGAAATGAATAGTAGACAATCGTCAGCTACAAACTCCAAGATTCAATTTGAAATCACTTCAGAAATAATCATTATTACAATCCATATTCCGAAGAGATCTATGTAAACGCTAAAGTACTATATAGTGGCATCCTCGACTTCACAGTGTATTATTAATTTTTACGCAATGAGCATAACCTACTGGTAGCAGCATTACTAAAGTCCCTCATTCGGTCCCACAGACGGCTGTCAAAACTTAGGTTTATCCTCCAAGACCTCGGGTTATTGCTTAATGTCTTATACTGTAATCGATTATGGCACTCTGTTCTTTTGCCATTATGATGATAGAAACACAACTAACTAATGAGCTCGTTATAAGTGAAAACCTGTTGATGTATCAAAAAAGAACTTGCAAGGTATTTCCATGGTTCAAGAGTGTATCAGACTATCATGAACATCGAAACTAAATCCTTTGTTAAAAATGCATTCTTTTATTCACAGGTGTCACGAACAGACTGCCAACAGGACGCAGTGGAGGTTAGTACAGAATTTTACGAAAACTGTTTCTTATGCACTGATGGACATGAAATAAAATGGTTTAAAAATTCATATTCAATGACTCTGTTGCTTGGTAATCAATATTCCTCTGGGTAGCATGCTTGACTCGTTGCTGTTTGGTCTGTACACGAGCGACACGCTCTCTTCGCTGGGGGAACTCGATGATGGAGATGATGAACTATGCTGACAATTTCACTTTGATAGCAGTGATACTAATCAACAGTCTCTAAATAGGGACTTATACCGCGTTAGTGCAGGGTACACGGCCTGAAATATCTAGCTGAATGAAGGCAAGACTAAATCTATGATTGTCAGTCGGTCTCGGATATTTTTACCCCAGCATATGCCTCTGAAAATAGATAACAGTATGCCTGAGAGGTCTAGCTCGTGGAGCTTCTCCTTATCTTCTTTAATAAGGAGCTTACTTTTGAAGCTTATATTAGTTGTGTCGTGTCATGGGCATTGAGTAAGATTGGTCTTCTGCGTAAGATAATTAAAATGCTGTGTTCAGTGACAGGGACGTACGTAGCCCGTAGATGATTTTTATGGATTTAACTATATCAGTATTTTAGTTAATTTCAATGCACGGCTATGTACGCGTATTTTTGCTCATAGGGAAAGATTTGGTTTCTTCCGGTTCATAGCCCATTGAGAATATCGTTACACTTGAACCAAAATATCAGCACATTTCATTCACTTATTAATTCCCTGTAATTACAGTTCTTCTTCTGATCTCATTGCAAGCGTTTCACTTAAACTGAAAATTTCTTTATTTTACTCTATAGCTCAATACAAACGTATATGTTCGCCATTATAAGATTCCGACATAGAACAAGCTATGAACGCAGCATCCTTGTCACAAGGTAAACCCAGCAGTCAACTAGAGCATTCTGAGAGCGCATACCTCCGCCAAGCGAGGCAACGGTAGCAAAAAATTCAAATTAGCTCTGAAACCAGGATTTTCTATGTATCAACTCCAAAATCTAATCATTTGTGCTTCTTGATAGTAATAACAGCTTGTGCAATTTTCTTGAAGATTCGTTGATAACTTTTTGAGTTATGCTGCTAACTATCGTTATAACAAACAGGAGTCAAACATACAAACGAACAAACCGATCAGCACCAAAATTTAATCATTCATGTTTTTGGACATTACTAAAACCCCTATAAATTTCATGAAGATCCATTCATTGTTTTTTTAGTTACTGTGCTAACAAACATAAAATTAAAATCGGTAACAAACGTATGAACGAACAAACGGATCATTACCAAAATTTGGCTATTCACTTTGTGTTATATACCTAACAACTCATGTGAATTTCATAAAAATCCTTCCATAAGTTCTTGAGTTATGGCATTGAGATAAATGAGCCAGACAAACGAACGAACGGACAGACGAATCTTCACCAAAAGGTAATAATCTGTTCCTCCTAAGATACCTAACAATCCCTGTAAATTTCATCCAAATCGGTTCATAACTTTTTGAGTTATTTTTATGACAGACAGAGAGACAAACACGACGAAAACATAACCTCCTTGGCGGAGGTAATAATAATAATAATAATAATAAAATTCCGACATACAACAAGCTATGAACGCAGCATCTTTGTCACAAGACAAACCCAGATGACAATAGGTAGCTACCATTTAAAGCCTAACAGTCCTGATGCTTTAACATAACCTTCACCATCTCTTTTACTTAATTAGCAGCTGTGCATCTAGAACAATTCCCCTTTCCTTTGATTTAGAGCCTAACAGCACTGGCGCTTGAACACAACCTATACCACTTCCTCCACTTGATTAGATGCTCTGCATCTGAGAACCAATCCCGTTTCCTTTTAAGATACCTGTAACTTTCTATTAGATTGTGTATCAACGATGTATTTTTAGTCGTCTCCGTATTGAATTAATTCGCGTGAGGTTGAATTGATACGCCGTTCGATTTTGAAAAAATATCACGAGTTTCTCCCCAGGGAACCTTGCAGTGCTTTCGAAAAGTAGATGTGACCCAGCTGTAGTGCGCTGTAGCTGGAAATCGCGAATGGGTGTAAGACCGGGGAACTATGCATTGGAAACTCTAGGCAACGAAATAGAAGCATTTAAGTTAATTGATATTCAAATCGGACAAAGTGTATAATTTCTGTTTCCTCTGGGACTGAGTTTTCAACATACAGTATTTTCATGTTTCATACCATTTTCAGTACTACGTAAAATGTTTGGAACATTCCGTGTTGAATTTGGCTTTAGAATATCATCAGATCATTAACCTTCACAGACTGATGAAGCGAAAGTCATAGGTATAATTTTACAGACTTTGATTTTCAGCGGTTATAATGGTTGGAGGGGAGCTTGAATCTAGGCATCTGCTGTCAGCATTCAGATGTTCAACAATGTAATCTGTTTTATCGTTTTTCAGGTACAAGTTGCAGGTGGACAGTATGGCTGTGAAGCAGTCGCTGTCAGCGTCATATTCCATGAATTGGTGGTCCCTGGGTCCGAATCTGAACTGGTAAGTCATTTCACTTGCAAATTATCCATTCCCAACGATAATGGCATAATTCAGTCACTTAACTTGGCTATAAACAACCCCACGGAGTGAAACTGAGCGTTCTGTTTATTCTAACATACTAGCAAAACTACACTGGGCAATTTATGATGTCTGAAGTGGCTTCAAATGCTGAAAAGATCGAAGCATGCGTAGTAACAGCTTTGAACGATGCAGATTGTTCCGATGTTGGTTGATTGCTTGTTCGTTCACTGTAGGTACTAAAAATTCCGTAAATTCTATAGGAAAATCACTGGCGGCACAAAATACCAAGTAAATTCTGTAAGATTTACGCAATTCCGATATTTTTCCGCAATTTGCCCAGCAGTTTGTGATGAATGTGCCCTGGTATTAGGCTGTGCAACGAACATGAATAAAGGCGACGTTCGAAGAACGAAAACTAAAAGTTTTTGTGTAATGGAAATACAGGAAAGTTTAGCAATGTTGTGAAGTTTAGAATGTGAGACAGACACCTGAACGCTGCTCAAAGTCGTAGCCGTTATCTTAAGGCAATGGCAACAGCAAGTTGCACTGCGATTAAGTTCGAGATTCTCCGTTAAGATAACTTGGTGATAACCGGGATACAGATTGTTCATTCCCCTACAACAATCCTTGCAAGGCTAGTGTAATAATTAGGGTCGTGACCCTGATTAGCATATAATATGCTGGATATGCACGGTAAAACTGTATACATGTTTTGCATATAATATGCACTTTTGACCATTGCATATTTACCACAATGCATACAATAGGCTCGTCTTAATTGATGCAAGTATAATTTGCATATAATATGCACGTGCATGTTGAATGTATATTTATATGCAGCGCGGCATTATGTTTGTGCACATTTTGTGCCGATAAACTTTTGATTAAAAGTTTAATACCAGTTGAAAATGTAAAAAAAAACGTTTTAGTGATAAATAAACTCCTTCGACTAGGGATCAATCTTTTCTGAAGTTGGAAGATGAGAAAGACGAAAAATACTGCTGTAACTATTTATTAGGAAATGTACAATTTTGTTAAATACGTAATGAGTTTTTCAGTGGATTTAAATTATAAAGCCACAAACAGAAACCGTAGGTAACCTTTCGACAAGAATATTGATGTGAGCCAAATTAGAATTTAGTAACGAGTACTGCCTCCATTCTTGTTAATAACCTGAAAAAATCTTGGTGGCATACTAGAAGTTAAGGTTTCCATGAGGGTTAGAGGAATCTTGTATCGGCTCCTAATGATGGCATCACAAAGTTCGTTTACTGTCACAAATTGTTTTCGGTACCATTTCCGTAAATATCTCTCGCCATCCATCCCCAAAAATCTTCTATCGGGTTCAAGTCTGTTGAACATGCTGGATGACGTAAAACAGGGATTCCATTTTCTTGAAAGAAGGTCATAATCTGGTGATCAGTGTGGTCTGCTACATTATCCTGCACAAACGAGGGCCCTTCGTCGACAACGATGATCTTTGTAACATGTCAACATGTAGGAAAAGGAACCCAACACCATAACGAAGCCTTCACCGCTGCGACGACTGGAAAACATTTCAGGAGGCATCTCTTTGCGATGCCTGTACCGTTGGAAGTAATCAGGGCCATCCAGATTGAACTTATTTTCATCAGAAAAAAAAAAAACAGACCACTTTTGAAAGTCCCATGTTTGGTGCTCTCGAGACTATAAACGGGCCACCTTGTGACGCTGGAACAACCGAGGACCTTTCAAACGTTTTTCGTTCTTCATATCTTTTTGTAGTAAGTGTCGCCTGATGATTACTACACCGCAATCAATATCTGTGAGGGCCTTGATTTGCTGGAAGACCGTTCTCTTGCTTAAGAAACAACCCCATTAATTCTTTTACTCAACTCAGGGAAATTTTTGTCGGTCTACTTCTAGATTTTGCTGCTCCATAACTCTCAGGGTCCTTTAGGAAGTTACAAATCACAGTTTTATCGAGGTGAATCTCAGCTGTCATTGCACGCTGCAACAAACCTTCTTTATGCAATCGAACAATTTGACTACGTTCTATTTCGGAGAGTTTGCTTGCTTTGGTCATAGCGGCACCTTCACACTATCATTGCAGGCCTAGAACTGATCCGGAGTGCTGGAAATTACAAGGGAACTGAACATATCTTATTCTGGTCCTATAATATTGATGAACTGAAAAACTCATTATTTGACAAAAACGTGCATTTACCTTATAAATTGCTACAGCAGGAAGTTTCGTCATTCTCACCTTTTACATTCCGGAATTAGTGATCCCTAGTTGAAGGATTTTATTTATTTATCACTAAAACGTTATTGTTTTACTTTTTCAAGTGGTCTAAAACTTTTGATCAGGAGTTCATGTAATATATTCAATTTCTGGGCGTGCGTGAGTTCTAATTGAGTTCTCACAACCGTACTTGGTTGTGAGAGAGAACTTCAATGCCGAGTAATGTTATCAGGCTACAGTGCTGGTTGATCAAGGAATGTCGTTAAGATCTTTTTGTTTATTTCCATCTTATTATACAAGACTTAGAAGATCTGTTCCTATAATAAGTAGCAAACATGCTACTTGATGATGCAGACAACAAAGTACAAGGTCTACATCAGAATAAGTGCAACAAGCAGAATGGAGTAAACAATGTTAGTACTTGTAAGGCTAAGTACCGAATAAGCTGACGCTTGATAGCACAATTAAGCGCCTTTAAATATCTATGATTGCCGGCTTCATTTAGAACACCGGTTGCTTCCGCCAGAATCTAGTCGGAAGTCAGCTGGTAAATTACTTTATGTTTATAAGAATAACAAATATCTCCGAAACTCTGGTTACAGGTTTGAAAGATAGCTTTTACTGATAGAGGTTCCGGCCGGAAGGTCCCTAAATATTTTGGCTATCACTGAAAAAGCAATGCTGGTAAACAAGCACATTTTCTACGGTGTCATAAACGACCTTTTAAGTTCTTTATCTTAGAGGCTCTGACCTGAACAACGGTGGCTAATTCTGCCAGAACATGAACTCGCACGACACAAAGAATGCGTCTATACATTTGAATGTTAAGGCTAGCACATTGGAATGTTGTATGTGCGAAACGCATATATAACAGTTCATGAGCAGTATGAATAGCATCTCAAGTATTCTGCATCTTCTCCTATGGCAACAACATTCACATGTTGCTACACGATTAGTGGACGAGATGTTTTTGTTAATCTGGGGCAACTTTGGGTACATCGATACGCCCTGTGCTGATTCCTCTACAACATTAATTGCAATATTGACTAAACCCATAATGAACGCATTACTAGTTGTCTGCGTCTTCTCCTACAGCATCTGAATCTAACCGGGGAAAAGGAGCATTTACAAAATAACAATAACAAAGTATCGGGGTGATTGGTGCCTTGTAAGCTCAGGGCAGATAAAGGCAGACAAGCAAGCTCTTCATTTATATGCGGTAAAACTCAAAAGTATCTTCTTGCAGTACAACTAATGCGAGAACACCTATGTAGTGCTAAATTTCCTAAACCTGAATAAAAGTTAAAAGCCAACAGCAAACAGAAAGAAATTGAGAAGCAGACAATCATTTCGAATTCTTGTAACAAGGAACAATGAGTGTATTTCGGAGCTGGAAGCTGTCCAACTCAATTTCCGGACAATTGTCGACAGTTTAACTCCCACCTCCTCGTCAAATAGAACATTTCAGCATTGTCTCACTAGCCTTGATTGGCCACAACCTATCAAGTGAAGTAGCTATTCTTCCTCCTCCATTTCCCACTCAAGCTTTCCAACGCTTCTATTTACTACGGAAACACAACTAAGTACTGTGATCTTCTTTTTCAGGTGTTTCAGCGTATCATGGTATCAGAATACGAGTTCGACGCGTCAATTCAAGAAGGTTTTACACTTGAAGCAGATAACGTGATAGACTGTGCCAAAAAGATGGCAATGGCAGGTTAGTGTTTGAAATTACGAAGAGAAACGTTTTACTTTCTTTCACTAACTGTGAAATAATGTATTTCTCTGAGTGAAATCGGTAGTAACGTGCACTGAGGAGATCTTAACAGATAAAACTGCTTAACACTCTTGACAAAAAATCAGCGTTCGAGAGGGTGTGGCGAGTAATTTTAATAATAATGTATCTAGCAAACCACGTCTTATCTATTAGTCTCACTACAATGAGAAGAAACTATCAATAGTATTTCCTAAATGTAGTGCGTTTTTGAATCGTGTGCTTTTCATTTTTGAAGAAGAGCAAAAATAAGGAAACGACGTAGGTATCCAGTGGAAGCACAATATTTTATATGGGCATCTCTGACTAAAAGTAAATTTTGAGCATAATTACCGAGTGTTTTCTGATGCTTCATTCGAGTTGATAGTTCCGAGATTTCATTCCTATTTATTTCAATTCAAAATGTAACGAAATTGCTACTTTCAGGAGGATATTTATTCGGCTTCGAGAGCGACTGTCAATCGTATATGCCCCGTTACTACTTCTGCGGCTGTGGCGCCGGAGAGAAGGTGGCATACGTGTTGTCGTACATGCTGAACGACGTCATAGCTGCTGCCCCCAGTGCAGTACCATTCGGTGAGTGAGTACTCAGAGACCTGTTGCAATCAGGCCTTCAGTGTTACCCCGGCCTCCAATGCGAGAGAAGTTGGGTAACACCAGGCGACACCGATGGCACCCTCATAAATTGTAGTTGTGTTGAGCAGGGTAACACGGCTTTTGACACGCAAAGATTGGTAGTATATATTGCATAACTGCCAAATATTACTCGTATTCTATCATTTTTGCACTTCCGTATATATTTCTCAACTATTTTCCTGATGCACAGCCAAACTAAGGCTCCGCCTGCATGAGCTTTCCGCAAATTTCACAACACTTTTCAGGGGCGCTGAGAACGCATGTCACAGAGTCACCGCTACTTAATTGGGCAACACTGTAAGGGTAACACGTCTATTGCAACACGCTTCAGTCAAGTTTTAGGAGCTATTTGACAATATTTTGAAACGTTCTTTGGAAAGTGCGTTCATTGTTTGTTCTTCGTCCATCTGAGATCAAACTGTGTGACCAGAACATCTTGAATATTTTAAAGGCTCCAGGACGTTCTTGGCTTACTATGATTGTCAGTTGGTCTCTGACACTTTCACCACAGCATGCACCTTTGAAGATAGATCAAATTTTGCTCCAGAGGTATAGCTCCTTGGAGATCCTAGGGGTCGTTTTTGATAAAAAGCTAACGTTTGAGTCGCATATCAAGTGACTTGTCTCACGAGCTCCAAGTAAGGTAGAGCTCCTGCGTAAGGTAACTTCTGCCTTAGATGTACTCCGTGGATGCTTTCATATCTATTTGCAGCCTGTGTTGTAGTGCAGTTTACCGGTTTGGGCTTCGGCTGCTGACAATCACTTGCATCTGCTGGACCGACTTGTTTGCTCTGCTGTACGCTGAAAGTGAGCTTGTGAGTCTGTCTCTTAAGAGAGGGGTGGCCGGACTCTATGTTTAATAAGGTTTCCAACAATGAAAGACATTGGTTGTATTCTTCTGCCCCTGCCCTCAAAGTCTTTGGGAGAATTACACGTGCTGCCGTTTATGCACATTCTTTCACACTGGAGACTGCTTGGTGCCGAACTCGTCAGTTCATTGGTGTTTCATGCGCTGGTCCTTTTCGGTTGGGAATTCATTGCCGGTATC
>LQNS02277096.1:8120307-8134137 GCA_001587735.2 Parhyale hawaiensis | reverse complement strand
TTAATTTTAGAGGTCAAACAAATATGCTACGAATGGTTAGGCGAGATGTAAGGTAGACGGACTGCGTAAAGAAAGACAGGAGTAAGCGAAGGACGTCAGCTCAGACGGGTTGGATTGAGTTAGAGGCACTACCTCAGTTTAAACTATGGCAAGTGAAAACATTTACCAACCGTAGAATATCCACGGGTCCCACAGAGGACAGCTACCTAAATTAGAGGACAACTGTCCCAATAGGAGGTAAACTATCCCTTAAATTTGAAGGACAACTACCTTCTGGGAAAACAATGACCCCTAGGAGGAAAACAACCCCTGGGAAGTTAACTACCCCCAGGAGGGCAACTACCGATTTGCAAAAATAAACACGATTAAATTAAATGTGCAACTAATTACATTAAAATCCAACAAGCATACCGGTAGAAGGAAATTTTCCAAACACTCAAAATAAAGTTGGTAAACCGTGAAAATTTTTACGGGTCCAGCTAGTTTATTTATAATTAAGTTAAAACTAGGCATTATTTATTATTATATGAGAGTGCCCAAGCAGTCAAAAATGGACAGCAAAGAATTTGAGACGACCCGTCTTCATTCAATGCACCTTTGTCACTAATATGCTTCTCAAGGATACACTGCAACAGCCGTCTCAAAGTGTAATAATAAACAAGTGCTTTCAATTCACGTAAGAAGAACAATCGTCTCCACCATAGAACGCATGCGGAAAAAGATCATGCATTAGAAAACATCAAGCCTTATTGATTCAGATGAATTACCCGCCGTGTGTCTATGATACCGAACATGCCTCCAATACATCGGAGATTTTGTGTTGAAGTGAAATCGACTCGGTCAAAAAGAAGGCAACTAGCTGAAAGAAAATTAGTAATGTCTACAGCCCGTGAAAAATCATCGCTTCGTCCACCTTTCGTTGATTAACTTCAGAATTTGTAAGTGGTAAACTGGGTACAAATATATTATTCGATGCATGGAGAAAACTGCAAAATAAGACAGCATGCCCGCGCTAAGAGAAACTGTAGTACAGGGCTGTAATATTCCTATTCATTTGGCTCCAAGATGTGTTTCAAGCTAGAAGTACATCGAGGGAAAGGATTAAAAAGCCAACTTTCGCCATTTACTGCAACCTGGTCACCGATCTCCATGAAACGGCAACCTAATTACAAAATATGCAACCTGGCCTATGTTTCGCCTGTCGATATCTTTAAAAGCGTGACCCGAAATATACAAATATATAATTAAGTAAACATAAGAATTACAAGGAGAACCAGGCTACATATAAAAAATAAATTTACTATCTGGATTGCAAACGTTTCGGATCATATTATATGTCCATCATCAATACTGTAAAGTAGAGAAAGAAATCGTACATAAAATTGCTGAAGTAAAATTAGGAAGGAAAGTATTCACTGTAACACTCAATAAAACGTAAAAAGAAAAACAAAACATAGTAAGATCAGCCTAACTAAGAATTTCCTTAACTACGTGCTAAGGAAAGAGCATAACTAGTAACACTAGCCTAACAAAGAACATTCAAGGGAACTGCCGATTGATTATTGTGGAGAACCTGGTTTTTGCTGTGAATTAATTAAAATGGATTCTAG
Source organism: Parhyale hawaiensis (assembly GCA_001587735.2). NCBI lineage: Eukaryota > Metazoa > Arthropoda > Malacostraca > Amphipoda > Hyalidae > Parhyale > Parhyale hawaiensis. The sequence goes on along the minus strand of LQNS02277096.1, from coordinate 8,132,527 downwards.
TAACCTAAGGTCTTGCACATCATTTGTACTACCGATTATTGAAAAATTATCATACTTAATTGGATGATTTTCAGCTAAAGTATGATTTTTAATGGCTGAATAACAAGGTGTTGTAAGCTGTTGCCCCGTACGGTGCGATATTCCCCGTTATTGCGCAATCCTAACGTGAAGCTGCACGGAAGTGCTGCGTACGTACGACAGCTGGCAGCTGTCACAAATATATTTATACACAACACCAGAACGAACGAACGCAACCGCCGGATCACAACGCTTAAAGAAAGAACCGATTGTTGCTGTATTGCGGTAGTAATATATTGGGTTAATTTGCGGGAAGAACTGATTTAAAAGATTCTTCCTGCAACAGCTTACAGCATCATCTAATTCAGCCATTAGTAATCCTAGTTTAGCTGAAAATTACCCAACTAAAAGCAATAACTTTAAAAAAAAAATCGGGAGTACAAATGACGTGCAAGACCTTAGGTTACTAGAATCCATCTTAATTCACACCGAAAAACCGGTCCTCAACAATAATCAATCGGCAGTTCCCTTGAATGTTCTTAGTTAGGCTAGTGTTACTAGTTATGCTCTTTCCTTAGCACGTAGTTTAGAAAATTCTTAGTTAGGCTGATATTATTAGGTTTTGTTTATCTTTTTACGTCTTATAGAGTGTTACAGTGAATACTTTCCTTCATAATTTTACTTCAGCAATTTTATGTACGATTTCTTTCTCTATTTTACAGCACTGATGATGGACATATAATATGATCCAAAACGTTTGCGTTCCAGAGAGTAAATATGTTTTTTATATGTAGCCTGGTTCTCCTTTTTATTCTTAGAATACGGTTCCCTAGTGACCAGTCCATTGCTAATAAAATATGTAAACATATAAATATATAAACATATTAACAAATAAAACACACGACGGTGTTTATCATACTGTGTTGGTTGTACTGATATTCATAAGTAGGTACTATGCTATAACAAAACCACCGTGAGTCGCATTCAACTGTTCACCACAGGCCCACAACGTATGTATTTCTGAGCTTATAGGACTAAATAACTAGAGCACTCTGAGAGCGCATACCCCCGCTAAGACAGGCAACGGTATCAACAAATTCAAATTGGCTCTGAAACCATGATTTTCTTTGTATAAACTCCAAAATTTAAATCATTTGTGCCTTGTGATAGTAATATCAGCTTGTGCAATTTTTTGAAGATCTGTTGATAACTTTTTGAGTTATACTGCTAAGAAACGTTAGGGCAAACATGAGTCAAACATACAAAGAACGAACCGACCTGCACCAAAAATTAATGATGTCTTTCAACATTACTAACAACCCCTAAAAGTTTCATAAAGATTCATTCAAGGATTTTTTGAGTAATTGTACAAACAAGCATGAAATAAAAAACAATAACAAACGAAGGAAGAAACGGATCATTAACAAAAGTTGGACCATTACTCTTTGTTATATACCTAACAGCTCATGCGAATTTCATAAAAATCCGTTCACAACTTTTTGAGTTATGGCATTGAGAAAAAATGAGGCAGACAAACAAAAAACGGATGGACGGATCTTCACCAAAAGTTAATCATTTGTTCCTCCTAATATACCTAACAATCCCTGTAAATTTCTTTCAAATTGGTTCATAACGTTTTGAGTTATCTTGGTGACACACAGACAGATAGACAAACAGACAACTAAGCAAACAGCCAGACAGACAAACACGACGAAACCATAACCTCCTTGGCGGAGGTAAAGATCAGCTAAGTTAGAGAGAAGTGAAAGTTATACCTGAGAAACTTGAAAGTTAGTGAACGAACGAGGTTTCCTTCCAGCCATTATTTTCTGCCATCATATAACGGGGGTAAAAGCCACTTAAGTACATATACATATATGCTACATTATGTGCAATTAGGTTTGTCAAGTGTAATTTAGTGCCATTGGGTGTATTTTTTTAACTAATAGAGGGTTTAGGTGTAATGCCTAGAGGCCAATGAGCTCGTTCTCATCTAGGTTAGGTATAGACCAGGACTGGTTCTGCTAACGTCCAAATAAACGTTCGCTCATTAAGGTTAGGTGTAAGCAGGGTCTGGTTCTGCTCTCGATCAGAGATTGGCGCTATGTAAGGCCAATCAACAGTTGACGCTAACTAAGGCCAATCAAAAATTGATGCTAAGTATGGCCCGTCAAAAATTGCAAAGATTGACGTTAAATAAAAAACACTTATGCCATAAAAAATTCTTACCTTAACACTAAAAACCAATAAAACCATTAAAAACCCACTTACATTCAATAAAAACACTTCGAGGCGCGATAGGAACCAGACTGACCTCAGGGCTCGGTAGTCGGGAAACGTACGAGCATAAGCTCGTGGAGAAGTTCCCGGTCTTGAGGTGAAAGTTCAATGTTACACCTAATTTCAGAATTTACACTTGGTGTCGTCCTTAGTTAAATTCCGTTACATGTAATGTAGCTTTGTATGTACACTAGCGTGCAAAATAAGGGAACGATTTTCATTATTTGAAAATAAAGTTTAATCATGAAGAGTAAGTAAATGAATCTTTTGATGGGGCGCCGTCGAAAAACCACCGTACGAGTTGATGGGATTATGAAACATATTTCTACAAAATATCAGGACAAACACAACTATATCTATATTTTTTAATATATTAGAGCAATCTAACAAACAGTAACAAAAATTGAACAGTGCAAAATCTAAGAACGATCGTCTCTAAAACATTCTCACATTTATCCCGGTCATCTGGCAACATTCAATTTCGTGTACATGACTTCTAGAACTATCACTCTTACGATTACACCATTCTAGAAACATGGCACCTCACGTGAAAGTTACTCCTGAGCTGCGGGAAGAAATTGTTAAGCTCAGGTCCACAGAAATGACTCTTTCGGCCATAGCAAGAGAGGTAAACCGATCCAAGAGCGTTGTTGCTCGTGCTTTGAAGCTCTATGATGAAAAGAAACAACTGGAATCACCGGTATCTGCAGGTCGCCGTCGAAAAACCACCGTACGAGTTGATGGGATTATGAAACGCTATGCTCAGAAGGATCCTTTCGAAACTACAGCGGGAATTTCCAGAAAGCTGAAGGTCAATAACAACATAGAAGTGTCTTGCTATACAGTTTCTCGTCGCCTCAATGCATGTGGGTTACAGGCACGCAATCCTGCCACAATATCACTTATCAGTAAGAAGAATAAGAAAGCAAGACTTGAATATGCGGAAATGCACATCGTTTGGAGAGATGAAGATTGGGAAAGAGTGCATTTTAGCGACGAAAGTAAATTTAATTTGGTTGGATCTGATGGCAGACGGTATGTTAGACGCGCAACAGGTGNGAGTTGGACCGTTGGTGGCCATTAAAGAAACTGTCAATGCTAATGTGTATCTCAATCTTGTACAGCAATATGTTATCCCATCTCTACGATCATCACCAAACCAGCCAGCAATTTTTATGCAATACAATGCCCCGTGCCATGCTGCAAAGAAAGTGAAGGAATATTTTGCGGAAGAGAATATCGAAGTCATGAAGTGGCCTGCCCAGAACCCGGACGTTAATCCTATTGAAAATTTATGGAAAATTATAGGTAACAATGTAAGAGAACGACAACCATCAACAGTAAAGCATCTGTGGACTAAAATTGAAGAGGAATGGAAAAAATAACTCCAGAGTTTTGTAAAAAACTTGAGATGTGGTGTAATCGTCGCTGTGCTAAAGTTATTGAAAATAAAGGTTTTAGTACTTCATACTAATTGTTCTAAACCTAAAATTGACCATTGTTCTATGTTATTTGTTTGTAAAATTGTATTTAGAGACGATCGTTCTCTTATTTTGCACTGTTCAATTTTTGTTATTGTCTGTTAGAGTGTCCTAATGCATCAAATATAGTTATGTTTGTCCTGAATTTTGTAGAATTATGTTAAATACATTCCTTAGGGCCCCATCAAAAGATTCATCAACATACTCTACACATGGTCAACTTTTATTTTCAAAAAATTAAAATCGCTCTCTTATCTTGCCCGCTAGTGTATATGTAGTGGCTAGTGCAGTACGCATAGTGAGTGCGCAGTAGTTGGAGATACCGCGACAGACTTAATTCAAATTTCAAGACACATTTGTTTAATGAAAAATGACATTTATAGCTATGGCTACTTCACTACCAAAGTTACACATTCTCGATAGTGTATCTTACTTTTTCAAAATCCTGTCGAAATCCTCTACTCGGAGCCTTCTACTTAGCGAGACAAAACGAACCAAACGCCCTCGCGAGTAACGAAACTGATCCAATTCAGTCTTATTCCAGAGTGTGAATAACAGGAAGAAAAGAGCGTAACGGGAGGAACTATGAGAAACTGACATCGAGAAGTGTATGACGTCATCAATGAAATCACAGCGACAAGCGGCACGGCTAAGAAGCCGATGAGTATTTTAATTATTTTCTCGAAGAAAACCGTCATCAAATGTAAATTTTATCGCTCAAGTACCCACGCAAATAAATCAAGATAATATATGATAATTCAACAATTTACCTAATTATCAATAGAAAATTGTGGTGGAGGCTGGTAGAAACTTTCACAGCACCAGAGACAAGATCTGGGCCGGTATGGCGCCCCGATTCAACTTCTTTTAAGAAATGAAGCCTTATTTACACTTCATCTTCAGCTTACAGCGCTCCCCCAAAACATATATAAACAGGTCACCATATTTTTGGACTTAATCAATTGAACCTCCGGCTCCTGACTGGCCAGTTATTTGAACTGCACCCGTACCCAAAACACAGTAAATTGGTTGTCGTCAAGTACTGTAAGCAATGCCTGTTCCTATGGTCTCCCGCATCTATCAATTATATAATACTGCTTATATTTTTGGTTAGGATTAAGAGCTCAACCTAAGGAGGCCGGAGGTCCGACCCTCAACGACTTTGACTAGTCGGTGTGACGCCATACGTCGGCATGCGGTCAAGGCTAAGTTTTATTTTTGTCCCACTGAATCCTCCCGTTACACCCTTTGCTTCTTAGCTACTACCGTCTCCAAATGAAATACGTATTCTTACATTCATACATAAGTTAGAACTCTCGCTAAACTTTTCGGAGTCACTTTAGACAATGGCAAAGCGGCGTTATGATTGCACGGTATTCTATCCTTAACTCCGCCAAAGAGATTATGTTTTCGTCATGCTTATCTGTCTGTCTTTCTGTTGTTTGTTGGTTTGTTTTTCAGTCTGTCATTAAGATAACTCGAAAAGTCATGGACGGATATCAACGAAATATACAGGGATTGTGACGAATGTTAAGAGAAACAGATTATTAACTTTTGATGTAGATCCGTATATCTGTTTGTCTGCCTCATTTTTATTATTAGCATAGCTCAAACAGTTGTAAACAGATTTTTATGCAATTTACATGAGTTGTTAGGTATATTACGCAGAGTAAGAGACCAAAACTTGTAATGATCTGCTAGTTCGTTGGTTTATTCGTCGTTGTATTTGATTTTATGCATGTTTGCTCAACAACTCAGACAGTTATGAAAAGATCTTCATGAAATTTACAGGAACTGTTAGTAATGTTAAGAGACATAAGTGATAACATTTTGGTGATAATCGGTTGGTCTGTTTGTGTGTTTGACCAATTTTTGTCAGAACGTTTGTTAGCAGAATAACTAAAAAAGTCTGCCACAATATATTTGGCCCTCACGAACCCAAGGGTCCCTAGAGCATTTTCCGCAGGAGATGTTGCATCTCGCCGCAGTTCCTGCTGACGAGGTTAGTTTTGTAAAGTTAGGTAGGTTCTCTTGTTTTCCCTTTCTGTTTCGTGAGGTGGGTTCTCGACCGAGATAGCCGACGGGACATCTCCAGTCTGTCTCGTGTGGAATGCCACAAAAGTAGCCGACTACTCGAGTGTATCTTACTATACTTTGCGCCTTGTTTCCTTGCCCGTAGTAGCGCTCGTGACCACGCGACAAATTATGCGCTATTTGAATACTGCACTACCATATCTGTTGGAAGGCCTGAGTTGCAGCTACGGAAGTTAAACGAAGCGTTATAATAACAATAATAATAAACTAAAAAACTTATGAACCGATCTTCAAGAAAATTACAGAAATCTTTACATTGTCATGAGGCAAAAATGATTAGATTTTGTGTTTGATACATACAAGGAATACCATGTTAATTATCTAATAAACTTAAATTCGACAGATAAAAAGTTAACGTTTCAAAATGAATAAAAATCCCCAAATCAGAAAAAGAGCTAATATGAAATTCTGCACCCTATAAATAAAATTTATTTTATTTCCTACTGAGGGCAGCATAGATGTGGTGGGGGGATGTGTGGGGGGACGTCTGACAAGGGAATGAACAGAGTTGCATGGAGGGCCCGGATGTCAGCTCCTGTACAGTCGGCGGATGCAAAGCTAATCGTGGGTTGTGTGAAGCGGTACAGCTGATTTCATAATGATAAGGCTGGGTCTTGTTTTATGTATGTAGAAGGACCCTAATGTTGAGAGCTCGATTGGATTAGAAGAATCAATTATTGAGAAGTCATTTTGCTGATGGAATGGTTGTTTTGCTTAGCATGTAGGCGGGGAGCTGAATGCGAACGTTTTGCAAGGGGTAAGCCGGTTCGGCTGGATACACCTAAAACACCTAAATGTTGGTCAATGTGGGCTTTGAAATGCTATCCAGTGCTACCGATGTACAAAGCATTGCATCCTCTGCATCTGAAATTTTGGATAATACTTGACAGAAGTGGTGTAGGAAGTTTGTCTTTAAATTTAAAGTAGGATCCTATGGTAAATGTGTTTTTTTACAAAATTGTGAAGTTTATATGTGGGTAGGCATCAGAGAGGAACGTTTCCAATGTGTTTACTGCACTGACGAAGGCTTCGTTGTAGTACAGAAGCAAGTGGAAAAAGTCTAATTTACGGACGGAGGGTTTGCTAATGTCGGGATTGAACAGTTTGTCTTGGAACAATTTGCAGGAGTGGCCCAGGAGTTGGTGCGGATAACCGTTATTTTTCAAGGAAGTTCGGAGGAAGTCAACTTCATTTGAGAAGGTAAGGTAGGAGGAGGACAAATGGTATGCCCGAAATAGTAAAGTTTTTATTGCATAAATTTAAATTGATCGTAGCAGTAACTGATAGAACTTGTCCCGAGGCCTGAGAATGTGGGTTTTCTGTAAACCTCAGTGGTAAGCGTTGAGTCTTGGTCGGTTATTAAAATATCTAGAAAAGCTAAAGAATTATCTGACTGGTTTTCGGCAGTGAACTTGATATTTGGATGTTTACTATTTAAATATTTGCAGGAATCGGTTTGATTCTCTAATATGAGGAAGGTGTCATCTACATAACGAACATAGTGGATCGGTTTGAAGTCATTTGGGCAATCGTTAAGTCAGAGGGTTTCATGATGGCATAGGAAGATATTTACTAGCGATAGACTGAGCGGGGACCCTATGGAGAATCCCTCTATTCGCTTGTACAGTTTAATGTTAAACATGAAGAAGGAATCTTTAATGGCGAGACTGAGGAAAGTTCTAAAGGTAGGTGTGTCCATGTTGTGGAATAGGTCCATGTCGTCAAAAACTTTCCTGTAAATGATATCTACATATAGTTTCGCCTTCGGAGATGTTGGTGACAAGAGAGGTGATATCGCAGCTGGATAAGTGTGCGTTGTGAAGTAATTGGAGGTCTTTCATACGGTCAAGAAATTCATATTGTAGCGGTCCGAGTTTCTATAGAACCCACACCTTTTTCTTAACCTCGCTCGCCGGAAAAATTCGTATGTGATATTGTCCGGCAGCCCTCCTTTCTTCTCTTTTTCACAATCGTGGTTGTTTGTGCAAAGCCTATGGCTGTCCTTGGTGCCTGTTTTTTTTTTGTCTCTTCATCCCTATATGATAATTTACGAAGCCCTCGTGTTTTCGTTGATGGTCAGGAGTAAAGTATTCACCCAGTGATCAAGAGTATTAAATGTGGAATTGGAAGGTGCAGCTCCCGCGGGTAGGGTACTTTTTTCGTAGTGCTAGCTGCTAGACTTTAGTTGAACGAATCTAAACTTCTAATTCAGCTCTTTTTCCAGTGCCTTTTCCGCAGGGGTGTTGCAGCTGGCCACAGCTCCTGCTGTGAAGGTTAGTTTTGTAAAGTTAAGGTTCACTAATTTCCCCTTCTGTTCCGTCAGGTAGGATGTCGATCGAGATGCCGACCTAGTCAGCGGGACACTTCTCTCTCGTGTCTCTCTATATCTTTACGCTTCTTTCCCCCCCCCCCAGGACTTACCACAGAAATGTCGAGATAAAATATTCTTATATGATGCGACATAGCATAGCAAACTGAGTCTCAATGCTTGGATCACGTCGCGTGACGTCTGTGCGGCTTTCAATCAAAGAGTATAATAATAAATCAGCTCTCTTTGCGATGCTCGTGCACAGTGATCACTGGGGAGCCCTCAGCGCTCTTAATTGTAGCCATGCAGCCCTCTCATTACTCTTGCTCTTAATTTACATACCTTAGCTAATCATTTTCTCGTAAAGTCTTGCTGGTTAAACACTTTTTCTCTCTGAAAGATCCCATCTGCGGTTGTGTGCGCGGTAATATAGCAGTCATTTTTAATAACTTTGTTCAACTTTCCAGAATTATTTGTAACTTAGTTTATCTAAAGTTTTTTCTTACCTCTTTTTGCGCGAAGTTTTTTCCGCCTATGTAAAGCTTTGCCTGCCTCAGTGCCTCGTGGAGTTGCCTGGTTCTGAGATCCGAGGAAGTGGGTAAGTGAGCAGCCCCTTTACGAAATTTACCTCTGTTATCAGGGAAGTGTTAGCTCGGCGTCACTTACCGGAGAGTGTGTAAATGCTGGCGATTCTTAGTGCCCTGGGATTTTTTTATTCTTTTATAAATGTCCGTAGGTTTACCGTTAGGGGATGTGATACTTACTGTTTCAGTGTCGTAGGAGCAATAGGGCTATGACTTGTTTACAAGTTCTAAATTTGCTCTCAATAATGAATTTGTGAAGTTTAATTTCCTCCGCCAAGGAGGTTATGTTTTCGCCGTGTTTGTCTGTCTATTTGTCTGTCTGTCTATCACCAAGATAACTCAAAAAGTTATGAACCGATTTGGATAAAGTTTACAGGGATTGTTAGGTATGTTAGGAGAAACAGATGATTAACTTTTGGTAAAGATATGTCGATCCGTTTGTTTGTTTGTCTACCTCATTTTTCTCGATGCCATAACTCAAAAAGTTATGGATGGATTTCGATAAAATTAACATGAGTTGTTAGGTATATAACAAAGATTATATGACCAAATTTTGGTAATGATCCGTTTGTTCGTTCGTTCGTTTGTCACTGTTTTTATTTTATGCTTGTTAGCACAATAACTCAAAAAATAATTAATGGATCTTTATGAAATTTATAGGGTTTGTTAGTAATATTCAAAGACATGAATGATCATATTTTGGTGCAGATCGGTTTGTTCGCGTGTATGTTTGACTTATGTTAGTCATAACGTTTGTTACCAGTATAACTCAAAAAGTTATGAGCGGATCTTCAAGAAAATTGAACAAGCTGTTATCAATATAAAAAGGCACAAATGATTAGGTTTTGGAGTTTATACAAAGAAAATTATTGTTTCAGAACCAATTTGAATTTTTTGCTACCGTTGCCTCACTTGGCGGAGGTATGCGCTCTCAGAGTGCTCTAGTCAACACTTAGCTAGGCCTACAGTATATATTTCTTTGTGTTCTTACTGGTTTCTCCGTAGCCTGTGTTAGTTTGGGTCCGTTCATCCTATGTTATGGGGAGCGGAGCCCCAGGGAGACCATATGGGTTGCCGTAAAATTAGCTAGGCTTTCTGGACGTCTGTCTTTCGTGCCCACTTTGCTTTCTTCCCGATTTCATACTCCTACTTGCCATGCTTTGTTCCATTCTTCCTCTTATTTCCCGACCGAATTGTACCCATGCGCATTGACTCGTGCATGGGTTTCTCTTGACATTCATTGTTCCTCTTTCTTCCTCTCTTCTGATCACAGTGTACTCTGTAGGTAGGGAGGCTTGCACTAGGGATATAATAGTGTAGTGCACATTTGGGACGGAATTGCCTCCTGCTAAGAACTCTTTCATATCATTGTTCACACTCCTTTTAATGACTTTCGTTCTGTTCTTACTTTTTTTTGCAACTTGGCTGTCATGCGTTTTTTTTTTTTGTGTGTTTGGTTGATTGTCCAAAGGACAATTGTTAGAACTTGTATAACATACTACATGTTCCTTCCTCTTTTGGGATCGCGGTGTGTGTTGCGAATGAGCAGTCATTATCCTTGTGCCCAATGCTCATTATTTGTTTCCGCGTTTTCTTTCACAGGCGAGACGAGTTCTCTTCTCACCTTTGATTTCGTCTGCATGGTAATGAGAGACTACGGTATCGCTTGATTTGGAACGACGAGCTGACAGTACCTGCCCGCACGCGTGCATTACCCAGCGAGTAATACGTCAGCCACATCATACTGATACGCAAACCAGCGGAGTCGCCATTTTTTCTTACATTTGCTTTTTTTTTCTATATGCAGTAGCTGCCCCGACAATGTTAATGCTTCAGTTGAGGTTGGTGTCGTTTACGTGTGGGAAATTTGTGGTAACGGCAGCATTAGCCCGATACGATTTGTGGTAGAGCCACTTAAGCGGTGCACAGGTTAACATGTATCTTCTCAACTGATAGGTGATGCAACTTGTTGAAATTTTTCTGTTATGAATATCAACGATAGTGTTTCTGAGTTTTATTCTTCCTGAGATCGTCGCGGAGTTTGGGGCCAGACCGGGAGCAAGTAATTAGAGCTATCTAAGTAAACGCTGGCTCCCCGGCGGTGAATCGAACCCCGGTCTACCGCGTGACAGGCGGGGATACACACCCCAATACTACCGAACTACCGAGTCTGACCTGCCTTTTTGGCATTTTCCGGCTCACGCTTATGAGCAACTCTTATTCCCTTCTGTAACCCTTCTGCTTCAAGTCTTCTTTGTCATTGTGCCGCATAGGCGCTTCATCTCTCTCCATTTCTTGCACGTCTCCCTTCTTGAAACTGTAGAGCTCTCGTTCTTCTTTTACGTTCACCATTCTCTTTCTTAATTAAACGTGCGTCTTCCAAAGTAAAATCTTAAGGAAAACATTGTAATAAACTTGAATGCTGCTCCGCAGTCAGCTTATATGCAATGTAAGTGTACCTACCGTATCCATAATACGGTCTTCAATGCTTAACTATCTGCTTCATTGAAGTGCTCAAATTTCGGCCTCGGAAACGAATTCTGCTTTCTCAGAAGAAATAGTTGCCTATATACTGCCCTGAAATAATTGTCTTCTGCTCGTCGTGAGCGCTCCGTTGATGATCTATCGAATTTATACGTTGTGACCTGACAGCGACAGCGACCTTTGATACATATACAACGGAATCACTTGTGGGAAGAAACTACGAATCAAGATGCATGAGAGTGCCAATAGAAGCTTCAGTGCTAAGATTTCAACTTCGGCAATGCAAGAAGTGCATTCAGACATAAGGTCGCCCTATACTTTGCCATAGATTCGATATATGGAAAAGGAAAAATTCGTACAAATCAGACTAAGCATGCGATATCTTCATAGTTTGAAATTTAACTGCCCTGATTAAGATACGTTTGCCATCTTCCGCAACCCGGCCTATTTTCTACCTTCCAGTTTTCAGTGAAGCTCGGCAGATGACCACAGCCTCCAGCCTGGGCTAATTTCCGCCTCTGTTTTGTTAAAGCGTGACAGAAAATGGATAAACAAAAAGATAAATACCCAACGGTTTTTATTATATTGTAGATTAGGAATATCGGGGTTTCAGAATCAATTTTAAATTTTCGTTACCGTGCCGTGCGTTGCGGAGATATGCACTCTCAGAGTGTTCTAGTTTTCTATGCTTTTGGTTCTGTTGTGGAAAGCAGGTGCCAGTGGAGCTAACTCAATTGTGAAAACCTGGGTTCTGAGCAGTTAAGTTTTTTCAAAGCTTGAGATAACAGGACTGCCTTAAAGCCTATGCGTAGATGCTGTATACACATTGTATAGGTTACGCGCGAACGATGGATTTGGACAATCGATCGATCGCGCTGCGCAAACGGTGGATGTTGTAGGTATTAATCGAATGCACACCCATCGATCGATTGTTTTGCGCGGACGATCAATGTTTTTCTTCAACTTTCCCC
>LQNS02277096.1:8095375-8110288 GCA_001587735.2 Parhyale hawaiensis | reverse complement strand
TTTAGAGTGGCATTTCCTCCAACTCAGGGGCTACCCAGAGCCCCAAACCCAAAGCCAGCTCATACAAACAAAGCGGCGTCCGGTGGCCGGACAATGGGGGCGGCCTGATAACGCGCAGGCCACGCCACCATCTATTTGATATGGGATGAAGGTCCAGTGAATCAGTGAATGGGGATCCATTGCGTGTCGCTAGATTGATACCTCATACCTGTGGGCCTGTGGCTGAATTCGAGAGATATTATCTTCTGGCAGCTTCGTTAGTAGCGGTAATGATGAGAGCTGTGGGCAGCAGCTCGCCTCTGGCCAGTTTTCTTGGTCCATGTCTTTTTGTGAGCTTCAGTGAGAGACTGGTAGCTTCTTACACCATACCGTCCAAAGAGAAATGCCACAAACTTGTTTTCAGCATCGGGTGTCACTGGTTGTTCGTGGTAATTATTTTGACCCATTTCATCAAGAGCCCACATGTCTTGACTGTAGAATACCCCCAGGCCTATAATAGTGCTAATACCGTGAGGCGATGGGACAGAATCGCATCCAGAGAGCGTGGGCTGGCTACGTATCTGGTATGACTATATGCAAGTCTCCACAGATGCATTCATGTCCAAGAAGTATCTCCCTTCAACAAGGGAAGTCATGAATACTGTGCAAGAGATCTCACCTCTCTCCCACTAATACAACAGAAGCAGAAATATATACACCAGTATCATCTGCCATAACCAGGACAGTTTCTTTCGTAAATCAGGAGACCTGCCGTATTATGACGGTGTCAGCTTCTTCCTCGTTCGTTGACATATCATGTCGCTGTGTTATTTATTCACAGTTCCGTTAATAGGGAATTTGGATCCTTGCTTGTCACTAATAACAGCTTTCCATGAAATCCATTGACAAGAATCTTGAGTTCATTATCAATGATGTCAATCAGCTGAGCTTTGTTCTTTGACACGGTCAGAACAACGGACTCGACTGGAAGACGAGCTGCGTTCGTCAGCCTGTAGGTACACTCTGCTGGATTTATTCTCCCTGGGCGCTATCATTGCATCTTTTGTGCCGCTCTGGGTATTGCAACCAAGCATCAGCAACACATCAGCCTGCTTCAATCGTTGGTGAGGGTACATCCGAACTTTTTTCACGTAGTTTTGGCCCACTGAACCACTCGCTGGCCATGCAGTGACCCACAGAATGGCACGTTTATCCAGTTCAGTGGCACCCAGTGGCTTGGGTTGTGTTCTCTGAGCGACTTTCACTTAGCGAGCGCTATTCCGTTTTGCCTGGAGTTTGTCAATCTCGACTCCAAGTCCATGATCGCTAATAATGCAGTTAATATAAGTGCCAATTCCTATGATATGAAATTATAATCCTCAAGTTTTCTTGACGTGTTCTGTCATTGCTTTAGCATAAGTTGTCCCCATGTCAACGATCTTGCACTCGCCAACCTTACTGTGTTTGCGAGTCGTCGCCATGGAATGAATCAGCTTTGGCATGGGTTGATGGAAGCCCTCCTGTGAACTTTATATGAATTCCTCCATTTGTTGTCACCCAAGTTGAAGAGCTTGGTTAGGGTTGACATGTATATGCTTGGTTATCTGTGCAGTTACTGCACTTACAAGCTTATCAGAAAGTTCTGCTAGGTCTAGAGTGTCAGCAGATAGCACAATTTTGTTGTGCGGAGATTTCTCCTATCTGTTTGGTCGCGCTTCATTCGCCGTGACGACTCTTTGAGTCTTTGTTTGAGGTATATATCGATGAACGTATGCAGGTCATTGCGCAATTCGTTCTGGGTGTTTGGAGATTGTAGCCCGCATGTAAAATGTGTGCCCTCGTCTATACGGCTTCTGATTTTCAAATTGATGCCACTGATGTAGTGCCTGCTGCGGCCATAGCGCAAGTGCCATTCAATAGCCCAGGAATGAGGTGCATGGTAGGTTGGCGTGTGAACATCTGTTGCTGACTTGCAGTAATCAACTGGGTAGATCATACACGGTTCTGATGTAGTAGGAGGCATAACTTGCGTAGTTCACATATCATGCAGCAGAAAAATAGAGAGGAATCATCTCGACAACCGCACGGTGTATATTTCAGTTGAATAATTTCTTTGCACTGATGTATGTCATCATGTATTTTATGCATATCTGGTCATGTATATTGAAGTTGGGTATTGTATACTTGTATTAGTATATTCCTGTGCAGAAATTGGACGCTTATTAAGTCTCTGAAAAATGATCTCAGACAATTCAGCGTAAAAATGTATGCATACTGAATAGCCCGTAAATTTTTTTTCTGAAATATCGGAAAAACAAGGCAAAAATAACTATGGTGCATCTTCTTTTAGATATTTAAAGTAATCAGACAAGGAAAACTCACATCTAATTACAATCCTTGTACCTTAAAACCTAGGTATAGACACCAAAAATAGATTTTTATCGTAAACATTGTATTTATTTTTCTAGTGGTCACTGTATAGTGTAGCCAAATAGGGGACCGCCTGTGAGTATAAGCCACGTTCCAGACACTGATGTCACTGCGTTTTGCTGATACGGGGAGGGAAGAGCTAAACAAACGAAGCGAGTCTTGAATATGTATTTGTATGAATAAAATTGGCAAATCTAAAATCACTAGAGTGCCAGCCGTTAAAATGACGGTAGTAATTTTGAAAATAAGCTTTCATTGTTCCTGCTTCCAGCGCAGGTTTTGCCACAAAAAAGAAATACCACCAGCAGGCGTGACCTTTAATTAAAGAAACGCAAGTTGTACTGCCATGAGTTTGCGAGAGCGAAATAACCCTCCTTATCAGTAAGGCGTGAATATTAGCTTAGAACTGCTCAAAAATTGTGCATCATCAATGAAATGCAATTCAATCAAAAGAATTTATGGATATGCTCAGGGTTTTCTGTAACCATGATACCAATCAATAGTAGAACCTTCGGAGATCGAAATTTGGCTGTAATATAAATTGAATATATAATATTCAATATATAATATGTTTCCATTCAGCGCAATGAGCTTCTCTAGAGAGAAGGGAGCTAGGAGCCTCGTCCGTTGAAGCTCAAGAGTCTCTTATGGCTGTCAGCCAGTCATCCTATGCACCAATCGCATATCAGTAAAGAGTCTATTATGGCAACAGCCAGTCGCAGATGCACAAATCGCATATCAGTAACTCGGTTCATTTGCTGCTCCCCGTGAAACTCACTGCTCCCCCGTCACTTCCACCAATGAGATTTAGAACGCGTCTCACAGCCATAAAAGATTTGGTAGTTTCGCTGGTGAATTTGTGCATGAGCCGCAGGGCTCCCTCTTTCTCTATGGAAGATCCTTGATTCAGCATGAATTTTCAACTGCCACGAAGAGATTAAGTGGAGGAAATCATCAGAGAAATGGATTATGAATGAAAAGAAGGGAAACTCCAACCAAGACTGAGCCCCTTGAACTGCTACGAAGAAATTCAGATGAAAATTAAAGCACTCTGAGGGCGCATACCTTCGCCAAAAAAGGTAATGGTAACGGAAAATTTAAATTAGTTCTGAAACTACGATTTCATTAGTATCAGCGCCAAAATCTAATAATTTGTGCCTTTTGGCAGTAATAACGGTTTCTGTAATTTTCTTAAAACTCCGCTTATAACTTTTTGAGTTCTGACTGTAACTAACAAACATTTGCCAAACACAGTAACGGCCAACCAATCTTCACCAAAATTTGACGATTAATTTTTATTGCCATCTCTAGGAATTCACGTAGATTTCATCAGGGAATAAAAATAACGGGAGGACAAGCTATCAGCTGATCTAAAAATCGTGACGTCACAGCCTGCGCTGCACTTCAGCCTGTGACGTCAGAGCGTACCACACTCGCTTTAATCTAGAAGTAGCCCTTTTTAGCCACTACCACTGATTTTTAACCATATATTACCGACAAAAATGCAACGCAGGTTACATTTTACTGATATAATTAAGTCATTGCAATTAACTAGACGCGTTTGTAGGTAATTTACTGAGACAACGTATAATAAAGAATCCACATGAATAAGCTAAAAAAGAGAAATAATAGATACAATAATAGATTTTAGAAGAGTTATTACTGATAAAAGTGGCAATATAAGTTTATCTGTGTAGTATAGCTCGAGAAACGTCTTAAGCAACGCTGGGAGCGATTTTTTGTCACTCCAACTGACTCTTTAATGAAGGCTTGACTGACTGCGGCTCTGCCTCAGTTATGGCCAGTGCTCCTCATGTACTACGGGAAATGGCTCCAGTTATCCTGAAGCCACTGCTCGAAATTTGCAATCGGTTTTTAAGAACTGGAGAAGTTCCGCAGGATTAGAAACTAGCTAATGTGATCCCGATACATAAGAAGGGGATAAGAAAAGCCCCAGCAACTATCGACCAATCAGTCTTACATCGGTCGTCAGCAAAACCATCGAACGCTTCGTGAAAAAGCGCATCACTGATCACCTGAGGATGCATCAGCTCATATCCGACTATCAATATGGTTTTCGAAATGAAAGGAACTGCTTAACCAACCTACTGGACTTTTTCTCAAAAGTCCCAGCTGAAGCATATAAATATAGTCCCCAAAGCTGGTAACGCTCCTTGCAATTTTTCTCACCAGGTGTTTTACTTTGTGTTTCCTCCCGGATGATCTGATGTAAGTTATCATATCACCAACAGTTAAAATCAAAGCCAAATGTGTAACAGACAAGAGCAATTATCGGCCCATTGCAGTGGCTACTTCTCTTTCGAAGTAGAGAACTAGTGCTAGAGAAACATATATCACCATGCATTATGACTGCAGATAACCAATGTGGCTCCAAAGTCGAACAAGGAACAGAAATGGCTGATTTATACTAAAACAAGTTATAATTCACTTCATTGATGGTGGTGGAACTCCCACGTACCTTTGTTTTCTAGATGCGAAAGCTGCATTTGACCGTGTTCACCACTACTCGCTCTTCAAGTGTATGATCGATAGACAAATACCCCATTACATCGTTAAAACTCTAAAGTATTTGTTCCAAACTCAGAAGTGCTTTGTGAAATGGGAAACAGTAATTTCATCAGCGTTTGGAATGACTAATGGCATAAGGCAGGGAGGGTTACTCTCCCGCTACTCTTCTCTTTAATATCTTCCTTGACAACATTCACACCCAACTGAACGCAGCCGGAGTAGGGTGCCATATTAATGTCAAGGCAGTAAATGCGCTAAGCTATGCTGATGAATTGGTTCTTGATGCTCCCCATTCCAGCGGGCTCCAAAAACAACTTACAATTTGTCAAAATGAAGCTAGTGAGTTTTGTATTAAATATAATACAGCCAAAACTGTCTGCATGTTCGTTAAGCATAGGAAACGAAAACCAAACCTGCCGGCCGATAAAGTCACATATCTCAACCGCATAGAGCTCAATTATGTAAACCACGTCTCTTATCTGGGCCACAAAATCCCTGATGATTTTCGTGATAGCCAGGACAGAGAGAAAGAAACTCGGAAGCTACACTTCGTGTGCAACATGCTAGTGAGGAAATTTGCTCACCGTTCTGAAGATTAGATTAGATAGGCGGCAGTAGACAAACCAATTGGCCCATTCCCAAAGAGGAACCGAAGCTTACGCCCCGGCCCTCTATGAGCTATTGCTATAATGTTAGAAGCATATAGAGGACTGGAGAAAAGAGAAAAAAAGGGGAAGAGTCCCTGCCAAAGAGACGATGACGATCATGAATGTTCGCAAGCACGATCAAGAGCCGCTGATATGCGGAGCTTGGAGGTGTCACACTGTGTAGTTGGAGCGGGAGAGAGAAGAAAAGGGATTAAGGTGGCCTAGGAAGCTTAACCCGTTAAGAGTTTGCGACTCATGAAGGAGGAGTTCTTAGCTGAGGAGGATGTCTCTCCCAATGTATGTCAAGACGATTTTTAAACGCGTTGACTAACTCCTCACTAACAACATCGGAAGGGAGTCTATTTCAAATGCTGACTATGGAATACGGAAAGAACTGCTTACTTAAGGTCGTTGTTCGAGCTTTATGCTTGAGTTTTGACAGTTGTTTCGCAAGCCATCATTGAGGTCTCTTTCAAAGAGTCCCGTTGTAGGTACGTCGGTGAAGCCATTCCAATACTTGAATGTTTCTATTACTTGCCCCCTGAGTAGTCTTTGCTCGAGAGAAATCAGACCCAGTTCCTTTAGGCGACATTCATAAGGCTTGTTTCGCAGCTGAGGTATCAATTTCGTTGCTCTGCGTTGAACTCTTTCCATGTTATCGATGTCTTTGCACAGATGCGGCGACCAGAATTGAACAGCAAATTCTAAGTATGGCCACACAAATGCCTTGTACAAAGAAACGATGATATCCTTGGACTTGTATTCAAAATTTCTGATGATGAATCCGGGTACACTGCTTGCCATTTTCACACTCTTGTCAACTTGCTCACTGTGTTGAAGTTTGTTTGTAATAGTAATTCCCAAGTCACTTTGTTGGGTGACAGTAGCCAATACCGTCATATTCATTTTCAAAATGGGGTTGAAGGGTTCACCAGCCCTATGTCTATTACTGAGCATTTGTCGACATTAAAGTTCATGTGCCACGATGCGCTCCATTCCATGAGGTGGTCAAGGTCTTGTTGGAGCTCGGCTCTTTATGTGGCAGGATGACATAGTTTAGTATCATCTGCAAATTTACTGATTTTACTGCAGATATTTAGATCGAGATCATTGATGTAAATTGAGAGCAGAAGCGGCTCAAGCACGCTATCTTGTGGAACCCCTGATGATACCTGCGTCCAGGCGCTCGTCTCTACTTCAAGCTTCACTCGCTGCTGCCGACCCGTAAGCCATGTCCTGCTCCATGGTACATGGTCTCCCTGGATGACATGGGCTTCCAATTTTTTCATTAGCCGTTGATGGGGGACTTTATCAAAATACTTTTGGATATCTAGATACACAGGGTCTACACCTTTTTTGTTCATCTTTAATATGTGTAACTTTTGAGAAAAAGTCCAGAAGATTTGTAAAGCAGCTTCTTCCATTACGAAAGCCATGCTGAGTGTCGGATATGATCAGTGATGCGCTTTTTCAAGAGGCATTCGATGGTTTTGCTGCCGACCGATGTCGAGTGTCATCTGCTTCGTAGGTATTGTTACCTTATGTAATGACGACCGATGAAGTGGTCGAGTTTCATCTGTTTCGCAGCTATTGTTACCCTATGTACTGTAACTCGCTTTGGTCGCACTTGCAGCAGACCATTAGTCGCCTACGTGTGGCCTATAATGGTATATTCGCCGGCTTATGAATGAACCGAGGTCATATAGTGCTAGTGTGATATTTGCTCATAAGTATACTGACTGTTTGAAAGTCAGAACAAGGAATTGTGATTTCAATCTCCAAAAACGGATAGGAAAATCAACCAATTCACTGATAAACGTGATTTGTGATGGCCCTGGTAACAGACTGTCAATTGAGTATAGCCGATGGCAGCGCATACCCTTCCCAAACAGAGGCCAAACAATGGGTCGAAATGAAGTGCAGCGTGTACTAAGACTATCAACCGCTTTCTATATCTAATTTAAATCTAGTGATAAGCCATGTTTAATATCTATTGTACCATCCCTGTGCGTACCTAATAAAGTTGATTGATATTAAAAATGAAGAAAAGGTTGAAAACCTTGTATATCTAGACTTCCAAAAGGCTTTCGACAAAGTCCCCCATCTACGGCTAATGAACAAATAAATGGAAGCCTATGGCATCCAGGGAGACTATTTACGATGGATCAATGCATGGCTTACGGGTCGGCTGAAGCGAGTGAAGCTTAAAGGAGAGACGAGCGCCTGGACGCAGGTATCATCAGGGGTTCCACAAGGTAGCATGCTTGACCCATTTCTGTTCTCAATTTACATCAACGATCTCGATCTTAACATCTGTAGTAAAATCAGTAAATTTGCGGATGATTCTAAACTATGTCATTCTGCTACGAAAAGAGCCGAGCTCCAACACAATCTTGACCACCTCATAGAATGGAGCACAACGTGGCAGATGAGCTTTAATGTCGACAAATGATCAGCAATGTACCTAGGGCTGGTGAACCCTTCAACCCCACTGAAAATGAACAGGACGGTACTGGCTGTTGTCACCAAACAACGTGACTTGGGAATTACTAACATAAACAAACTACAACACAGCAATTTGACAAGAGTGTGAAAATGGCAAGAAAAATACTGGGATTCATGACTATAACTTTTGAATAAAATTCCAAGGATATCATCATTCCCTTGTACAAGGCATTACCGCGGCCACATCTAGAATTTGCTGTTCATTTCTGGTCACCACATCTGTGTAAAGATATCGATATCATGGATAGAGTCCAACTCAGAGCAACGAAACAGATACCTCAGCGGCGAAACAAGCCGTATGAATGTCGCCTAAAGTGACTGGGTCTGATGTCTCTGAAGCCAAGGCTACTCAGGAGGTAACTAATAGAAACATGAAAGTATTTGAATAGCTTCAATGACGTACCTACAACGGGCTCTTTCAAAGAGACCTCAATTATCACTTGCGAAACAACGGTCAAAAACTCAAGCATAAAGCTCAAAGAACGATCTTAAGTCAGCAGTTCTTTCCGCATTTCTTAGTCAGCATTTGGAATAGACTCCCTTCTGACGTTGTCGGTGCGGAGTCAGTCATCGCGTTTAAAAATCGTCTTGACATACATTGGGAGAGACATCCTCCACAGCTAAGAACTCCTCCTCCAGTAGTCGCAAACTCTTGAAGTCCAAAGCTTCCGAGGCCACCTTAATCCGTCTTCTTCTGTCTCTCGCTGTAACTACACAGTCTGACATCTCTAAGGTCCGCCTATCAGCGTCTCTTGATGGCGCTTGCGTGCATCCACGATCGTCTCTTTGGCTGGAATTCTTCCCCTATTTTTTTTTCTTCTTCTCTTTTCTCCAGTCCTCTATATCCTACTAACATAATGGCAATAACTCATAGAGGGCCGGGGCGTAATTTCCGGTGTCTCTTTGAGAATGGGCCTATTGGTTCGTCTACTGCCGCGTATCTACTAATCTAATCTATATTTGTCATCGTAATTCCAAGGCTGAAATTCAAGGTATCTCAAGGTGTTTTTCTGTAGATGAATTTTCTCCTATCTAAATCCTTGGTACTAGCGTGACGGAGGGAAGGACCAACCAAGGAGCCAGCAAGATAGCTAGCTCGGTGCAACCAACCAACCGACTGTGTTTTATTCTATAATTGGTTAAATAATTGCCTCCGCCAAGAAGGTTATGTTTTCGTCGAGTTTGTTTGTTTGTCTGCCTGTTTCTCTGTCTGTTACCAAAATAACTCAAAAATTTATGGATAGATTTTTACGAAATTTACAGGAATTAAAGGTATATCAGCAGGAACCAATGACTAACTTTTGGTGAAAATCCCTCCAACTGTTTGTTTTCTGCCTATTTTTCTCAGCCCCACAACTCAAAAAGCCATGGACAGGTTATTAAGAAACTTACATGAGTTGTTAGGTATATTACAGGATTAAAAAACGAAATTTTTTGTGGTGATGTTTGTTTGTTTACTTGTTTGTCTCTGTGCTTGTTTTTATATTTGTTAGCAAAATAATTCAATAGGTAATGAACGGAACTTAATGAAATATACAGGAACTGCTGGTAGTGTTGAAAGACGTAAATGATGATATTTGGTAATAATCGGTTGGTCTATATGACTAAATTTGTTGGAATATTTTT
Source organism: Parhyale hawaiensis (assembly GCA_001587735.2). Classification (NCBI taxonomy): domain Eukaryota; kingdom Metazoa; phylum Arthropoda; class Malacostraca; order Amphipoda; family Hyalidae; genus Parhyale; species Parhyale hawaiensis. Next base: position 8,100,572 of record LQNS02277096.1, on the reverse strand, counting down.
TAGCACCGTAACTCGATAAGTTATGAACGGATTTTCAACAAAACTTCATAAACTGTTATTATCGCCAAAAAGCACAAATGATTTGTTTGGTGTTGAAATAAAGAAAGAAAAAAAAAACATACTCTCAGAACCAATTTTAATGTTTCGTCGTTATACAGCATCGTGCCTTGTTTGGCGGAGGTATGAGCTCTCAGGATGCTGTAGTTGTTATATTCTATTAGGTTTAGATTCGTCCATTTTATCCATACAAACACGTACTCAAAGCCTGGTCCGCTTTTAGCCGGGACACCCTGCATAGGGAGCCGTAGCGGCAAGATTCTGTACCATTACAGTACAGCTTGAGAGAACTTAAACTCTGGTCGGATTTAATATTATTGAATGGATTCTCTTGCTTAATACAAATTACATCGGCGATTTTTATTTCAATAACGTTGTGATGGCTGAAATTATAGTAAATAATCTAGGCTTGCGGTAGCAGTCACATTAATGTAGTATTTCATTGAATAATGAGGCTTGATGCAACTGGGATCATACCTATATTTCTTGCATCGATTTGAAAGGGCATTAGTCGAATTTATATCAGTGGCACTTCGGCTCCGCCGTGGCATTTTGTTACACAACTTCTTGCTCTCCATGCAGGGAAACTATTAGAATATTATGTTGCAATGGCTTTCCCACCATCTCTGCTGGGGGTACGTACCTAACAAGTCTTTTCAGTCCTTGTTCCCTCTGAGTGCCTCATAATCCACTCAAACATATTGCAGGATTAGAGCGTTATTTTTTTTTTAATTCTAAAAACAGAAGACTACTTCTCATTATTAATAACACTACAATAATGAAATTTGGTTAAGCCAGATGATGCACTTATCATACGAAAATACGCGGGAGACAAATACGTAGAAGTAAAAGTAAAACAGAAATTTCAGTTTTAACATTTGCAGCGGGAAAATACATTGGAGAAACTTTCAAGAATAACGTAACAATTAAGTTTGCACTTGGACAGGCAATCTACGAGATCACGGGCTATCGTTGCTGAGTTTCCAAACATAATATTATTGTGAAATTAGACTATCTCGTTGGAAGGTAACATAACATAGTAGGTACGGTGAGTTGGAGTACAGGCAATACTGTGGTACTCTTACGAAGCCACTCACCGGCGAGCTCAGCTAAGCGCATGCGAAGCGACTGGAGGCGTCAACTTACGAACGCTGATGAACATTGTGCGTTACTGTTTTCAAACAATTGAATATCAGTACAAAGAAGCAGTAGTGCGAATCGTTCCCAGAGAGAGTACGTCCAATCGACAGCCGGTACTCACTGGAGTCCCACAAGGCACCGTGCTTGGTCCAATACTCTTCCTCATCAAGATAAATTATATGGGGCACCAATGCAAGTTTTTCGTTCCCTCATCGTATAATCAATGGCAGGCGTACGGAATGTGCAACTAGATCTAACCAACATCTTTCATTGCACATCGGTTAACAACATACTATCAACGAATAGAAATTTCAACTTTTACGATTCGGAAAAAATCTTCTCCCTTGCTGAATCTGCGTCCTACATGACGAGAGACGGGAACGAAATCGAAAGAAAGCCAATTTTAAGGAATCTTGGGGTGAGAATACAAGATAATGGCACTTTTGAAGATCACGTATTAGTAATGTTAAAAACAAAACTGATTAAATTTTGGTAATGATCGGTTGGTCTGTTAGACTTACGTTGGTCATAATGTTTTTTAGCAGCATTACTCAAAAATTTATCAACGGATCTTCAAGAAAATTACAGAAATTGTTAATAGTGTTTATACAAAGAAAATCAAGGTTTCAGAACCAATTTGAATACTTCGTTACCGTTGCCTTTCATGGTGGAGATACGCACTCGCAGTGTGCTCTTTAGTCATACATAAATTTGACTTTAAATCAAACCAGTAATAGTCGGTGATTCGGTTATCCAAGTGTTCACTTATGACAGCAGGTAAATCATAGAAGCTCCACCTACTGGGGGTCATAATTCTCTCACGCCACTTTTGAAACAACGGGGATTGGTGGAACTGCTCGGAAAGTAAAGGTATGAGTCCGCCCAGGAGCAATCTGTGAGGTGAACAGTAAGCTAAGCTTTCAGTGACTCCCCATTCAGCTCACTAGTCTCTCCGACACAGAGTAGAAGACCCGCACGTTGCGGGATGCCGTCAGAGTGGAGTGTAGTGTGCACAGTGAGAACGGACTTTACCGCACATGGTAACAGCTACAAATATCGGTGCATTGGTTACTGAAGAGATTTATCCTAGAATCAAATGCATTTTGCTGGCGAGTACTATCAAACTGCGACTCTATGTTTTCGAGTAAATGTTTTTCCGTCGGGTACTTTCAAATTTTTTCGTTGTGGTTTCTTCTATTAGAGATAATGTTTCACTGACGTTTTTTTCATTCTGTATTTTATTTATATTATATTTTCCTCTTCTGCGATGTTCATACCTATTCAACTATTTTTTTTTCCGAATTCAAGTATTCTGGTGTGTAAATTCTTATAGTTCTTAATTCGGTGTATTTTTAATTTTGACGTTAGCTTTTCGATAATTGTACATTCATTTTATCGTCACTTATGTTTTGTAATTTTTATTTTTATTCGGATATTTCTGCTGTAGAATCTTCACATGTTTTAAGTAATTCTTAACAACTTATATAGTTGTTATTATTACTATCAAAAGGCGCAAATGATCAGATATTGGGGTTGATACAAAAAAATCACAGTTTCAGAGCCAATTTGAATTTTTCGCAACCGTTGCCTCGCTTGGTGGAGGGATGCGCTCTAGTTTCTCTTGTTTCTACTAAAATCCTGTTTCTCTTACATAACTTTTGAATAAATAAGAAGCTTAAACTTCATCAGAATAGATGTTCACCTGCAAGAGAAGAAATTGTCCAACACAGGTAATCTCTGTATTTCATATCACAATTTTCAAGAGTAGGAGAATATGAAAGTTAATGAGCAGGGATTCCCCAACCTAATCTATATATATATGACAACAACATATGGATTTAGAAGACAAGTTTCTTTCATATGAGTTATAATTGATTTAATCGTTTTCGTTTGTTCACATTGTTTACTTCAATTTTCAAAAATTTCAGAAAGTAGTGCTAATCTTAAGGAAGTTTACCGGTACTTATTTGAATTCCCTAATATATATATAGTGCTTCCACCGCTTCCGGAAACATCACAATGTTTACCATAAACGCCGTCGCATCTCTGCTGCTGCTGCTCGTGCTTGCGGTAAGTCTTCTTGAGTCTGTGTAGGTGGCTATTTCAGCGTATTCATGCGTATATTTTGTGATATTTCATCCGTGAAAAATTTGAGCATGTGGTTATGGATTTGTACAATCGTTTTCAACTTACACAAATGGCCTGCTACAGAATTCCCGGATATTTGGCTACATAAATACAGTAGGTATGCTATGCACGTTCTAATTTTGCGCTTCATTTTTGAGAATTTAATTTGTAGGATGCTTTATTGGTTGGCTCATTCATTTGTAAGAGCCGACCAAAAATCATATATATATATGGAGAAGAGGACATTTATGTACTGTATATATTATCTTCTTGAAAGGGGACGTCATAACGACGACGAAAACGAGGACATGTCATCACATCGAAAAAACGGTATCTATCTCTACGTAAAGGGGTAGGACATGAAAAAATCTACGTTTAAATTTCGCCAACTTCTCGACAAATAAACGCCAATTTTTTTTTTTTTTTATGCAGCCACCCACCACCGCTGACCATTACCCTAGTACAGCAGGCTAGCCAACAACGAGCTCTTGAAATTAGGCAGAGAACCTTGTAGGTTAGGAGGCAAAGCAAGGTTTTCCTAGTGTTTTAGAGTGTTTTAATTAGGAATATTATGAAAACCAGGCCTTGCCTCCTAACCTACAAGGTTCTCGGCCTAACCTCGAGAGCTCGTCGTTTATTAGCTATTCGCTACTTAGCGTCAATCTTTGATTTGTCTTCCTTAGCATCAATCTTAGATTAGCCTTACTTAGCTTCGTCATTATAGCGATTATATACCATGTACATATCGTATCCTCATATTCTCCCCAATATCAAATTTATATGGTAACTGTCTATACTGTATATACCGATAGTTGAAAAGTTACATGCGACGCTATCACTGCCGTAATGATTTTTTAACATGAAACTCGTTTAAAAACTGTATTATATATATAAAAGAAATTTCAATTGAGCTTCATTGCAGACTGTCGTGTGCACAAAAACCTAGTGTCTATAGTAATGCAGTAATATAGTAATCCCTCAATGAAACCATTACGCATTAAGTCTCTAGATATCACAATTAGAATTTATCTTTGTTAACATGTGGGCCTGCCAGAGGAAAGTGAATTGAGCGCATATGAATGTGGGAGAAAGGAGGGTTTCTGGTCATATGTTTCATTCATAAAATAATTATAATCATTATTACAATTATTATTGATTATGCTGCACTATGAAATCCAATCCACAGCAGAATGAAAGGGTATCACTCGTTGACTAACTTCTGAAATTGCCAGCTCGAATGTTATGTACCAATTTCAGTACGTTGAAAGAAAATTTCCATTTTTCCATGATTGTTAAGAGGTTACCCAGGAGGATGTTGAAATGAATATTAGACAATCGTCAGCTACAAACTCCAAGATTCAATAAATCACTTCAGAAATAATCATTATTACATTCCATATTCCGAAGATCTCTATCCTAACACTAAAGTACTATATATATACAGTGGCATCCTCGACTTCGCAGTGCATTATTTATTTTCACGCAATCACGCAGCATCACAAGAGTCCCTCATTCGATCGGGCAGAGGGCTGCCAAAACTTAGGTTTTTCCTCCAAGACCTCGGGTTTTCGCTTAAGGTCTTATAATCGATTATGGCACTCTGTTCTGTTGCCTTTATGATGACAGAAAAACAACTAACTAATGAGCTCGTTATAACAAAAGACATGTTGATGTATCAATAAGGAACTCGCAAGGTATTTCCATGTTCAAGAGTGTATCAGACTATCATAAACATCGAAACTAAATCCTTTGTTAAAAATGCATTCTTTTATTCACAGGTGTCACGAACAGACTGCCAACAGGACGCAGTGGAGGTTAGTACAGAATTTTACGAAAACTGTTTCTTATGCACTGATGGACATGAAATAAAATG
>LQNS02277096.1:8050288-8083696 GCA_001587735.2 Parhyale hawaiensis | reverse complement strand
CTGAGGGGGGAGCTGAAATGGGAAACAGAAGGCACCATCCTGGCAGCTCAAGAGTAAGCCCTCAGAACCAGGTATATCCAAAACAAGAGGAGAAACGTCCCTACTACCTGTAGAACTTGCAGGAGCTCGGACGAAACCATCAACTACGTGATAAGCGAATGCGGAGTGCTGGCGCAAAAGGAGTACAAGTGCAGGCACGATAAAGTGGCTCGACAGCTCCACTGGACATTTCTGTGAATCCTTAACTTCCCGGTCAGTGAGTGGTGGTACGAGCACAAGCCCGCGCCCGTGGTTGAAAATGAAGCCGGGCAAATCTATTGGGTCAAGCGGATGGAAACTGATCGAGTACTTCACGCCAACCGACCGGACATCGTCGTCAAAGACAAGCAGGAGATGTCGGCCAAACTGATCGGCGTCTCAACCCCTTCGACTCCAGAATCATCGGCAAGGAAGCGGAGAAGAAGTACTGTGACCTTGCCATCGAACTCCAGACACTGTGGCAGATGAAGGAGGACGTCGTTCTAGTGGTCATCAGAGCTCTGGGGGCAATGTCTAAGAATCTCAAGACTGTCCTGCGAGAGCTGAAGTGCGACAATCTCCACCCAGGAGCCCTCCAGAAAAGCGCTCTGCTTGGAACAGAGCACATCATTGGCAAAGCGCCAGAGTGTAGAGCTGAACATCGCTCAACCGATCCATTTTGGGTCGTGAAATCCCCTCGATAATAATGACTAGAGCACTCTGAGAACGCATACCTCCGTCAAGCAAAGGGACGTTGGCGAAAAATGCAAATTGGTTCCTAAATCATGATTTTCTTGATATCCTGAAGAATTCCCGGGAGTATGAAAGCTCCGCCTTTCTGTTGAAGCTATATTTAAGAGCTGTATTCATTCATTTTGAATACAACATATTAAAGTAAACTAAACGTTATTGTGCTTAGCTTAATTTAACCTATCATTTGCATGTGTGGACAAGAAACCTTGAAATACGTTATGTGAGGTTAAGGTAGATTTGCTTACGTGAGGTTAGCTTGGGTGAGGGGAGGCTAGGTTACGTGAGGTTAGGTTATGTTAACTTAGGTTGGGTTTGGAAAGGTTAGGTCCAGTAAGCAAAGAATGTAACGGGATCAGGCTCACGAGACACGAGCATCAAAAAGTGCCATCATCATTGACGTCAATATCGACGAACGGTACTACTGAGCAGTTGACAAATTTTTAATTAATTTTGCAAGAAAATTTGTCAACCGCAAACTTCATCCCTTAAACACATAAGTAATTGAAGAGCATATTTACTGATTGAACAATAAACAAATATTATTAAAAAATTGCAGTGGAAGCTGGAGGAGACTTTGACGGCACCAGTAGTAAGATCGGGACCGACAAAACGCGGAAAAATGGTTGTCGTCAAGTACAGCGAGTTTGAGCAATTACTGTTCCGACGGTGTCTCTCGCATCGTGAATGTAACACTCTTTATACTTTTGGTGTGAATAAAACCAGACCTACGAAGGCCTGAGGTCCGCCCCTCAAATTCTTCAACTCGTCGCTGTGACGTCTTATGTTAGCACGCAGTGACGGTTAAATTTTATTTTAATCCCATTGAGTCTTCCCGTTACACACTTTGCTTCCTTGTTATAGGTTAGGTTATAGGAATAGAACCCATTTTTTTGCATTTTGGACTTTTCCTAAGTAAGTCCAAACATCGGGTATCTGGGTTTAGACCTTGCGAACAAAAATTGCATAGAAACAAAAAGTTAGGTAATTACATAACGATTCAAACCATAAGGTAAGGATACAGGGCGAAGCCTGGTTTTCTCTACATGGCAATTATAATAAACGTTGAGGTCAAGTTCAGTGAAGTTAGGTGACGCTAGGTTAGGTTCGGTTCGGTGATGCGCGCGGGTTTTTTCCTACCGGGCCTTTTTTCTTCCCTGTATTTCTTCCTACCGGGTTTTTTTCCACCCGGAGCATATTCCTATACCCGATTTTCTTTGGACCAACACCAAAATGTGATTATTTGTGCTTTCTAACGGTTTTACTAGTTTAAGTATTTTTCTTGAAGATCCGTTCGCAACTTTCTGAGTTTTGCTGCTAACAAACATCTGACAAACATTAGTCAAACTCATAAACAGACCAACCGATCATCATCAAAATGTAATCATTTATATCTTTTAACATTCAAAACAACTCCTGTAAATTTCATAAAGATCTAATCGTAACTTTTTGAGTTGTTGTGCTAACAGGCATAGAATTAAAAACAACGACAAACAAATAAATAGCTCATCACAAAAATTTGATCATTTACTCTTCGTAATAGGTATACCTAACAACTCATATAAATTTCATAAAAATCCGTCCCTATCTGTTTGAGTGATGGGATTAAGAATAATGATTGAAACAAACAAACAAACGGATTAAGGGATCTTCACTAAAATTTGATCATCGGTTCCTTCTAACACATCTAACAATTTCTGCGAATTCTGTCAAAATCCGCCAATATTTTTGGAGTAGGCTTGGTGACAGGCAGACAGACAAACCCGACGAAAACATAACCTCTTTTGCGGAGGTAATAATAACAATAATAATGCTGGTTCTNATCGGTTCCTTCTAAAACATCTAACAATTTCTGCGAATTCTGTCAAAATCCGCCAATATTTTTGGAGTAGGCTTGGTGACAGGCAGACAGACAAACCCGACGAAAACATAACCTCTTTTGCGGAGGTAATAATAACAATAATAATGCTTGTTCTTCCAACAGTTACCTTCTAGGTATTCATCCAGAGACATGACACTCTATTGCCCCCTTAGCTAGGACGTAAGGTTGAAAATTAGTTTTACTCTATTCAGTAGAGTAGAGTGCTTATTGTAGTGCTTCTGGTGGTTATTGCGAGGCAAGAAAGCTTACTTGAACGCACAGTGATGACCCCACACAGAATGGCGAGTTTGTAGCCAGTGCCGCCCGGTAGTGGTCAATGCTTGTGTACGAGCGGGTTCCCAAATGCAGCATTAGAAGTTCGAGCTCTTTGCTGTCCATGTAAAGAAAACAGTATGTATCAGGAAAATGTTGGCACTTATGTTGTCAGCTAGTTTTTCACAAGGGTCGCTACAGGAGTTTGGAAGAAAAAAAAGTTCAAAATGATGTATCNCAGCATTAAAAGTTCGAGCTCTTTGCTGTCCATGTAAAGAAAACAGTATGTATCAGGAAAATGTTGGCACTTATGTTGTCAGCTAGTTTTTCACAAGGGTCGCTACAGGAGTTTGGAAGAAAAAAAAAGCTCAAAATGATGTGTCCTTTCCTGCGCCTGTCACGGAAATCACAGAACACCCGAAAGCTTTTTCCAGCTTACAAAGTAAGGCTGAGCAGTTCGTTTCTCGTCCAGTCCCTGTTCTGTCTTATATCGCTAAAAGTTCGCATGGCATTTGCGTTAAATATTTCACTGCGGTCACGGATCATTCTTAAGAAATTTCTCGTTTTAGCTGCAACTATATAAAGTCATATAATACAGTCAATATTGCGCACCTTTGGGAAACTGGGTTTCCTAGAAGCGCAGTCAACAAGTATCCGGACCACAGTTTTCGGGCGTTTATGCTTATAAATATAGAGAAAGATAAACTTAATTTTATGCACAAAGTACGAAAACTTCCCTACAACGCGTGTTTGATTTTTTTTTTCTTGCCTGGTGAGCCACGTCCTCCGAAGTAATAAAGGATTATGGGAAAAAATTTGAACCACAGTGTTTTCTGCTGGACTCTATGGAGTAAACAAGTGATGAAAATGAATTCAAACCCAAGAATTCCACGGGAATACATTCCACACCACACTAAGAGATACAAAAGACATTATCATTAGGTACAGAAATTGACCACAGTTCACACGTCATTCATACCAACCGAGTCGCTCATTCACTGGTCCCAGAAATAACAGAAAACTGTACTGTTTTCTGAGCTTCATTGCACTCCAAAAATGACGAGAACCTCGTACATTGCCCGGCAACGTTTGCACAGTACGCTGATTTGACGGTTAGCATTTAATAATGTTTTTGTAGCATACAAAAACTTGTGCTGACGACTCTACAGAACATTTAGATGAGGGGATGAGTGAAGGTGTTAAGATGAATTACGAGTGATCTGAGCCTTAGTTGCAACTAATTTCATTTGTTTGCATGTGGTGGTAATGGACTCAGCGCAATCAAACACCCCCTAAGTGACGCTTAAAAGACAAAACTGCGTTAATTGTTACTGCACGGTAGATACGTCCACATGTTCTCAATTAACTTTGCTTCTTGTAGTGTTCTGCACCATAGAAATGTTATTCTCTAGTAACATATATATTCCATTTGGGGAATTATGGAGAGAAAAATGCTTCTAACTTAAAATAATGTTGCATGCAAGGGACTTTGGAAGAAAAAAGTTAAGTAAGGTTGGCAATATACGTGAAACCCTCCCCGAAGTAAGAGGTTAAGAAAGATGAACCCCACCGTTGCTAAAAAGAATAACTCCAACTTAACACAAACATTTTGAAAAATATCTTATTCAGTAAATCTTTGGAGACGCAAAATAATATCCAATGAAGTTTCTGAACCCCTAATTGAATTATTAGAAACGGCACAGCTTTTTGGGTTTTAATTCATTTAAATTTAAGAGGCATCATAGGCATCAAAAATTTGTATTATTTAGTGTGATGCTATTTGTGCATGCAAAATTATGTATTGGCTTACTTATAGCACAAAACAGAGAAAGTGTAATTAAATATCTGACAGATACACGACACTGAGGTTTAAAATACGCGGCACGTGTAAATGATGAAGCTTGATACTTCGAGTGTCGTGAGTGTTCTCACGCTACGGTCATCGTATGCCCTCGCGTGAACCCCACTGTAGACAGGCGATAGCATTTGTATAGAAATTGCCAGCTTGGTTCTCGGTAAAGGTGAACGTTTGCATACGTGTTATGTAAGCTTTGGCTTTTTTAGTGGTGGCCGGTGTTGGTATTATAAATATAGATATGAATTTTTGTTTAGCAAATGCTAATCAGTGTTAGCATCAGTATAAAATTATTTCGCTGGTACCGTTCGTGGTCACTAATTATGTCATAGATAGGGTATGACCTACTTTATTATTGTAACTGGAGCAGATGAGGTCGTACCGGAGAAGACTGACGTGGGGGGCACAGAACACCCGACCTACAGAGTGCTGGAGCCATTCTTCATGGACAACTTGGCTGACCTGACCCAAGAAGATCCGACAGGTAGGGCCCGTACGGAGAATTCCATTTAAGGCGATAAAAAGAAGATCCGACAGGTAGGGCCCGTACGGGGAATTGCATTTAAGGCGATAAATAGTTATAAAAATAGTCATGAGATATGCAGAAAAAATTGTTTTTTGCATATTTGGCCTAACAATTCGTACTATGGAAATTTAGTTCTAACACTACGTTAAAATGATATGAATTCGAACACCTTATGCATTACGTACACTATCTTCTTTATGGTAATGAACGCTACACACAGAGAAATCTCTAGTTAATGTGAGCAATTCATTCAAACACTTGATACATAGGTAAATCTCCATACCGTGAAAATGGGATTTCTCCCGGTTCAGATACGTGACACTTCAACCGCCAACTGTGTCTGGTTAAGCCATTCGGTCATGTCAACTAGATATTTATCTCCGTGTGCCTGTAATATCGAGTTGCCTTTTTCTTGCTAGCTCAAACTTGTGGACTGATGACGAGCGAAACGTCTCTCCTCGCAAGTCTCCCCAAGCAATGTCTTTCATGGCTGACTTCATACGAAATAGAGAGGCCGCAGATAAGGGGCGAGCCCGGCTGTCGGAGTTATAAATTTATTTTAAATGTATACAAGGTGGCCGGCACTCTTGGGAACCAACTTTAACGCAAAGTTGCAGGACCGTTACAATAAACATTTTTTTACTAAATAAAGATGAGGTCTAAAATGCTTTGTTGAAAAGTTACAAGGACTTGAAATCTTCATCCACTGTTTGAGTTTTACAAAACAGCAAAGAATAAGATGGGTTCGTTTATTAGAAAATGTGCCGTAGCCGACAAGAGAGAAATGTGGTTCCAGCAGGACGGTGCTCCTCCATACGCCGCGCTCGATGTCAGGCAGTTATTGAACGCCTGATATCCGAATCGCCGGATTGGACGCGTTGCATGGCCGCCAAGGTCTCCTGATTTGACGCCCTTGGGTTTCTACCTATGGGGATATGCTAAGAGCTTGGTGTACGAAACCCCGGTTCAGTCCGAAGAAGACCTCATTGGTAGATTTACTGAAGCATCGGCATGAGAAACTCCTGAAGTATTCGAACGCGTCCTGCAATCATTGCATCGGCGTTAGGCGACTTGCATCGAAGTAGATGGGCACCATTTGAACATCTTTTGAAATTGATCTCCTGCTTCTTGTGCTTATAATAAAATTGTTTGCCTGACTTACACGTTTCAATTCCTTGCTACTCCTTAGCAATGAAGTTAAGTTCAATATTTATCAAACTTAAAGTCTAAGTAACTTTTTAACGAAGCATTTCAGACCACATCTTTATTTAGTAAAAAAATATTTATTTTAACGGTCCAAACCTTATGTTAGTTTGCTCCCAAAAGTGCCAGATACCCTGTATATAATATGTATGCATGTATTGCACTTGTATTTGCAGTGTTAATAAATACGTTAGCAAATAATATGCTAATAGCTAGTAATTTGTATTGCGTGTCTGAAGTGCGTGAGTGGTGCCGCATAAAGGGAAGATAGCCCAGTAATGAATGTGGACAAGATCATGTGCATGTGGTTGCTGTAGCAGCGCCTAATTGCGATCCTCGCCCGGGGGAAGCTCCAGAGGGAAGCGGGTAAGTGGAAGGAGATAGTCAGAGAAAGTGTGAGTAGGGATATAGATGGAGACGCACAGATGGTTTTCCCAGGGATGCTAGGAAGTAAGAGCCGTCAGACTCAAGTTGTAGTAAACTCGATGAGTGACAGTCCGCTCCCCGCTTGGCAGAGCGAGCGGGCACTGCGGAGATGCAACAAGCCCAGTCCTGTGCTTATTGGAGGTGAGAGCCACTACTCCGTATCCATACCACAAATGCGACAGCGCGATGCGAAAAGGGAGTGACAGTGTAATTTCAGCTATGAGAGAGAGCAGGGGAGAGGTGCTGAGCACTTTCCTGACATCCTAGTTTGCAAAGAATCGTGCACAACCTCCCCGTAAACCGTCGGCATGGTTACCGGCAGAAAGGCGGTAGGGACGATGCCACCAGCCAGGAAGTGCGAGACCGACGGTAACCTGCATTTAGACACCAGGGGGTTTGAAGCTGCAGTGTACGGTGCCCTTTCTATAGGCTGGATGGGGGGGGGGGCAAGGCTGAAAGAGATACTGCCTGATCAGCAGTTTAAGGTACTCCACGGTAAGGAGCTTTTAGATCTCATGGAGGGAATGGCTGCAGCGGCAATACGGTGAAACTGGCAGCCACAAGCAGGGCTGAGTTTTGAACGTAAGTTTTCTATGGAGGAAGCCGAAACGTTAGGAAATCAGACTGGAGCAGCCAGCAAGGGCTATGAAGATCCGGAGTCTGGTTTCCTTTACGCATCTAAATAAAATTGTTTTATAATGTCAGTACACTCCAAGGAATCCGTGGGGCTACTTAAAGAGGGGCGACGTTACGTTAAAGTAATCTTTGAGTCCAACAGCATGCCATGCGTCCCTGACTTGCGTGCTAGAAGTGCCAAGTTCGAGCGACAAGCCTATTGAGAGATCTTTGTGGCATCCGGCATGCTGAGTCGGCAATTGCTTTGTATGCGAAGCTGGGTAGGAGCACCTGCCTGACCAGGAATGGGAAGGGGTTCGGGTCGTTGAACCGTCCGTTTCGGCGCCATAGTTCTTAGCGACGCGTTGTCGGCTGCGACTCTCCTTAGTCCTCTAGGGCCAGTTAGCCTATATCTCCAACACGAACCAGTGCATGTGGGTTTCCCAGAGAAGAGCACAGTCAAAGTTTACTTTACCTTTAACTTTGTGTCCGAGGTAAACAAGATGTCATTGTCTTGGGAAGGAAGAGGGTAATCTTGTGTTTTGCTGCTCAGCCGGCAAGCTCGACAGAGCAATAGCAGAGCAGAAATTCCAATATGGCCACTTTTGGGGCTGCTAGGCGCTTGCATGGAACGTTAATAAAGGCGCCAAAAACGCATGCAAATGGAGGGGAAGTCATAAAACCCTTGGGAACGCCGCAATGCATGGGGCAAAAGGGAAAGGTTGGCGAGCCATAGAGGCAACAGGCAGCTCTGCCCCTTAGGTAAGCGATCAACCAGTGTACCATGGTATGATTAAGGTTAAGGTTGGTTATGAAAGTCCATAGGAAGTTTATTTCGGTTGAAACCCACTGAAATGGCCTGTGGCAAAGTCAGCAGGGCGAGGTCGTGAATCCACTCGGCCTGAAACTAAGCTGATGATCAGCAATTGGCAATGAAGCCAACTGCTGGGGAAACTGAGCCTCTCAAGTAGCCTTAGCCGCGGGGTAGGGCATAGGAATGGGGCGACAACAGCCATTATCGTTTGTTGACTGGCCAGGACAGGACAACACAATAATGACAGTTAGTGATCAGATGAAGGGAATGTTGGCATCTTTCAGGAACAAGTTTAGGAGGTGGCATAAAAAATCAAGGTATTCTCTGTCTCAAGTTCCAGAGGTGGAAAATGGTAAGGCCATCTAGACTGGCAGCGTTGAAGTAGCCGCCTTGAAGCAGCGGCCTCTGAATATTCTCGATACACAGTGAAGAAAGAATAGGATCCATCTAAAAGGGTGACACCAGTTAATACGACGGCGCAGTTTTCACGTAAGGCGAGATCTGGTGTGGGGCGAAGGAATGGTGAAATACGGGCAAAAGCGTTGAGAGATTCTCCGGTTGGAGATTTTCCAACGGTCTGTAAGTCTGATGGACTGTTTCGGGTTCTCTTGGGTACGCTTGCCAGAGAGGGACTTGAGTAGAGACCAGAAGCGGGAGCAGCGAGTGCGACGATCGCGGCACTCCAAGGTCTCCAACCAGGCCGCCCTCTCGTCGGCTCGGAGGTGATATTGTTGATCTCCTGGCAGGTGCGCAAACAGATGTACACAGATGTACGAATACGTGAGCACGTGAGCAAGAGACCGCACTTTGACGTACTTCAGACATGCACCAGCTTGTGAACGAGCTTTGACGTACTGCATATATGAATAGACTAGCATTTGAGTAGTTGAAAATTACGTTATCTGGATTGTAAGAGGTTAGGTTCGGAGATGCTCCTAATGCGTTTAACTTTCTACTATGAACGGATTTTGTGCTGTCAATAAATTTTCTATTGTTGTGTTGTAGGAAATGAACAAGACTAAGATAATCGAGGAATGAAAATGAAATTTTAATTTGGGATAAGAAGTGTTTAGCCGAATTTGCATGGTTAGTAATATTACTTTGTTGGGTTTGAATTTCTAAATCTAATAGTTTGGATTGCCAAAACTTGTATAGTTGGCTGTTCTGGAGTGATTGACGGTATAAACGGAAACGGAGAAACTAAGGGATGACTTGGTAAGCTTTGCAACAAGTGAGAAAGTGTACATCTAGATTAGATTTTTCAAGTTTTTTGGAGAAATTTTCATATTTTCTGAAGATTGATACGCCGTGTTGTCCGTATCTGTTTGATATTGCAGCGGCTATTGATTTATTTGCTGGGAATCTAATTTTAAGGAGGAAGAGGTAGACTAAGCTGATAATGAACATTGTGCAGTTGGCTGTACGGACGGGTAATCCCTGTTTAAAATCACTGTTTAATCACTGTTTTAAACCGTCCGTACAGCCAACTGCACAATGTTCATTATCAGCTTAGTCTACCTCTTCCTCCTTAAAATTAGATTCCCAGCAAATAAATCAATAGCCGCTACAATATCAAACAGATACGGACAACACGGCGTATCAATCTTCAGAAAATGTGAAAATTTCTCCAAAAAACTTGAAAAATCTAATCTAGATGTACACTTTCTCACTTGTTGCAAAGCTTACCAAGTCATCCCTTAGTATCTCCGTTTCCGTTTATACCGTCAATCACTCCAGAACAGCCAACTATACAAGTCTTGGCAATCCAAACTATTAGACTTAGAAATTCAAACCCAACAAAGTAATATTACTAACCATGCAAATTCGGCTAAACACTTCTTATCCCAAATGAAAATTTCATTTTCATTCCTCGATTATCTTAGTCTTGTTCATTTCCTACAACGCTACAATAGAAAATTTATTGACAGAACAAAATCCGTTCATAGTAGAAAGTTAAACGCATTAGGAGCATCTCCGAACCTAACCTCTTGCAATCCAGATAACGTAATTTTCAACTACTCAAATGTTACTCTTCAACCACGCCTTGAATAGACTAGTTCACGTACCACGATGTAGTTAGTGTAAATTATTGGCCAGAAAACGCATTTTAACGTTCTGCAATACACCTGTTTCCAACCAATGCTTGTGCACGCGCATCCATCTCTGACATAATTTAGCCTCTATAGTTACCAGCTCGTCAGTACCAGGTGAGGCTTGGATGTACCAGTACAGAATGCTCCTGAATGCTGTACCTCTGTCCACAGAGTCAGGCTTAAGCAGGCCGCACACTGCTTCAGAACCGACGTGTCAGATCAGAACCGAAATGTCTGAAGGAAATCGAATACATGCTTTTCTAACTGACTGCGCACACTGCTTCAGATCAGACCGGAACCGACGCGTCAGATCAGAGCCGAACCGNGGACAACTTGGCTGACCTGACCCAAGAAGATCCGACAGGTAGGGCCCGTACGGAGAATTCCATTTAAGGCGATAAAAAGAAGATCCGACAGGTAGGGCCCGTACGGGGAATTGCATTTAAGGCGATAAATAGTTATAAAAATAGTCATGGCTGCGGCGGCAATACGGTGAAACTGGCAGCAACAAGCAGGGCTGAGTTTTGAACGTAAGTTTTCTATGGAGGAAGCCGAAACGTTAGGAAATCAGACTGGAGCAGCCAGCAAGGGCTATGAAGATCCGGACTCTGGTTTCCTTTACGCATCTAAATAAAATTGTTTTATAATGTCAGTACACTCCAAGGAATCCGTGGGGTCTACTTAAAGAGGGGCCACGTTACGTTAAAGTAATATTTGAGTCCAACAGCATGCCATGCGTCCCTGACTTGCGTGCTAGAAGTGCCGAGTTCGAGCGACAAGCCTATTGAGAGATCTTTGTGGCATCCGGCATGCTGAGTCGGCAATTGCTTTGTATGCGAAGCTGGGTAGGAGCACCGGCCTGACCAGGAATGGGAAGGGGTTCGGGTCGTTGAACCGTCCGTTTCGGCGCCATAGTTCTTAGCGACGCGTGGTCGGCTGCGACTCTCCTTAGTCCTCTAGGGCCAGTTAGCCAATATCTCCAACACGAACCAGTGCATGTGGGTTTCCCAGAGAAGAGCACAGTCAAAGTTTACTTTACCTTTTACTTTGTGTCCGAGGTAAACAAGATGTCCTTGTCTTGGGAAGGAAGAGGGTAATCTTGTGTTTTGCTGCTCAGCCGGCGAGCTCGACAGAGCAGTAGCAGAGCAGAAATTCCAAAATGGCCACTTTTGGGGCTGCTAGGCGCTTGCATGGAACGTTAATAAAGGCGCCAAAAACGCATGCAAATGGAGGGGAAGTCATGAAACCCTTGGGAACGCCGCAATGCATGGGGCTAAAAGGGAAAGGTTGGCGAGCCATAGAGGCAACAGGCAGCTCTGCCCCTTAGGTAAGCGATCAACCAGTGTACCATGGTATGATTAAGGTTAAGGTTGGTTATGAAAGTCCATAGGAGGTTTATTTCGGTTGAAACCCACTGAAATGGCCTGTGGCAAAGTCAGCAGGGCGAGGTCGTGAATCCACCCGGCCTGAAACTAAGCTGATGTTCAGCAATTGGCAATGAAGCCAACTGCTGGGGAAACTGAGCCTCTCAAGTAGCCTTAGCCGCGGGGTAGAGCATGGGAATGGGGCGACAACAGCCATTATCGTTTGTTGACTAGCCAGGACAGGACAACACAATAATGACAGTGATCAGATGAAGGGAATGTTGGCATCTTTCAGGAACAGGTTGAGGAGGTGGCATAAAAAATCAAGGTATTCTCTGTCTCAAGTTCCAGAGGTGGAAAATTGTAAGGCCATCTAGACTGGCAACGTTGAAGTAGCCGCCTTGAAGCAGCGGCCTCTGAATATTCTCGATACACAGTGAAGAAAGAATAGGATCAATCTAAAAGGGTGACGCCAGTTAATACGACGGCGCAGTTTTCACGTAAGGCGAGATCTGATGTGGGGCGAAGGAATGGTGAAATACGGGCAAAAGCGTTGAGAGATTCTCCGGTTCGAGATTTTCCAACGGTCTGTAAGTCTGATGGACTGTCTCGGGTTCTCTTGGGCACGCTTGCCAGAGAGGGACTTGAGTAGAGACCAGAAGCGGGAGCAGCGAGTGCGACGATGGCGGCACTCCACGGTCTCCAACCAGGCCGCCCTCCCGTCGGCTCGGAGGTGATATTGTTGATCTCCTGGCAGGTGCGCAAACAGATGTACACAGATGTACGAATACGTGAGCACGTGAGCAAGAGACCGCACTTTGACGTACTTCAGACATGCATCAGCTTGTGAACGAGCTTTGACGTACTGCATATATGAATAGACTAGCTCACGTGCCACGATGTAGTTAGTGTAAATTATTGGCGAGAAAACGCATTTTAACGTTCTGCAATACACCTGTTTCCAACGATATGCTTGTGCACGCGCATCCATCTCTGACATAATTTGACTTCTACAGTTACCTGCTCGTCAGTACCAGGTGAGGCTTGGATGTACCAGTACAGAATGCTCCTGAATGCTGTGTCTCTCTCCACAGAGTCAGGCTTAGAGGACGGAAACTACTACATAAAGGATGCCAACGACGTCAGCTACGCTCTCCCCTACGCTATGATAGACTTGGAAAACTGCGTCACTTACGCTGCTTGCAGTGTTCCCCTCATTCGACATGTCTCGCAAAGTGCAGCTTCTCTGAAAACCATCATATTTCGTAAGTACCAGCAACTCGATAACAATATTTCGTAAGTACCAGCAGTTCGATAACAATATTTCGTAAGTACCAGCAGCTCGATAACTATTATATTTTGTAAGTATCAACAAAGCCCGTGGAAAAATTATGATGCCTGCTTTTTTTCCTTCTTCTTGTTCTTCTCTTTGTCAAGTTGCACACTGTAAGCTTTTCAGATCCCCAAGTTATATATAGTTATTGTCCGAGGTTTAAGCCTCCATGCCCGCACTAACACAATGTCGCAAAAGAAAGAACAAAAGGACATTTACCTAGTATGCCAATTGAAACGGGGAACCCATGAAAAAAAGTGTCCCGGCAAACAGGACCAACGGGCAGAGAAATAGTTTGTGTGGAAAGAGGATGAAGAACAGTAGAAAACAAGATTAGTAAAAGCATTAAAACAGAAGAAAGCGAATTGTGCACGAAAGACAGACGTCCCGAAGGCCTAGCTAATGGCTAAAGTAACCTACTGTACAACCCCCTCCCCACCCCCACAGATCGCTAGTCGTCATGACATACGATGAACAAACGATCCTCTTCAAAGAAAATGTAACTTTGTTCTTCAAAAATAGTGATTTCAGTCCTTGTAATTTGTAACCCAGCTGTAATTCTATCACACAATCAGCTCTGGAAAGACAATATTAGAGTGATGATTTATTTTACGGTATGGAAGGTACCAAGTAACAGACAAGTAATATCTTCAATGATACTAGAGGGTAAAGCCGTCAAAAATTACGGCAATAATTTTGTTATAAAGTTTTTTATTTGTGTGGTTCCCAGTATAGGTTTTGTTGTAAAATGGGTCTCATACCTGCAACGAAAGTTGTACAACCATGAGTTTTTCGAGAGCAAAATATCCCCCTCTGCAAGATAAGGCGCGGATAGCAGTTTGGAAGTGGTCAAACGTTGAGCAGCACCAAGAAAATATAATTCAGTGAAAATAATTCCCCGGAAATGCTCAGAGCTTACAGTAACCTGGATACCAATCGATAGGTAAACCTTTAGAAGTGAAATTTGGCTGCGATGTAAGTTGAATATGAAAAGGCGTCTTTTCAGCATGAAGTTTCAACGGCTACGAAAATGTTCAGCTGAAGAAAGCATAATCGAAATGAATTATGCACGAAAGGCTCCGAGATGAATGAAATGAAACCCCTAACCAAGACTGAGCCTCAGCTAAAATATAAGTGATATAGCTTATGTCCGATAGGATCAAAAACACCATCAAAGATAACACCTTTCATCTACCACGCTGAGAAGAATCATCATCGTCATATCAAAAAGTACTGAGCTAGTTTTCAAAGCTAAGCGAGACTCAGAAAACGCAGCATTTCCACTTTCGACCATATATTTCAGAAGCTATATTTGTAACCGTTACTCGAAGGGGTGATATTTTATGGTATTTAACTTGTTTTTCAGTACATGAAGTTTCTCCTATCTAAATCCTTAACAGCGTGACGGAGAGACGGACCAACCAAGAAAGAGAGAGAGAGAGAGCGCGACCAACAACTGTGTATTATTATATTGTGGATACTGCTCTGCTTGAGGCTCCATCTGTCCGTCCATTTGTCAGCACGTTACGCTTTCAGTATAAGATAGGGGAGAATTCAACTGGTAAAAATTTCTGATTTTCGCTGAAAGGAAGCTCAACCATAGCTGTTTTACTCGCGCTTGAAGAAATTTTCAGCCAGTGTCGAAGAAAACTCATAAGTTCATTTTACACGTATCATACAAACAATGATACCAATTTTCATATATTGTTATATTCACGTTTCTGGGGTCGCAAACCTCTGAGGCAGTATAGACATATACAGGTACTTATATTGGAAATAGGCATGTTGAAAAAGGAATCCAGCGGGCTCGGGCTCGCTGGAATGGGTGGCGTAGATGCATGTCAATTTTCCTTTTAGCTGTGAAAACAATAGACTCGGGCTCTTCTTCATATGCATCAGCTGCAAGTGCTATCCACGCGAGAATTGCAGATTTTCAGTGCACTGAACATAAATACCTCTTGGTATCCAATTACGACTCATCTTAAATATTTATCCCATTCTGCCTCCGAAACGATAAATGTTTGTAAGCAGATGCCGCTTGTGCTGCTGTGGTGCAAGCCACACAATTGAGTCTCTCATATTAAAGGAGCATTAATAGAGAGGAGGGAGCCAGGAGCTTCGTCCGTGAAGCTCAAGAATTGAGTGTGGCTGTACCTAGTCACCATATGCATCAATCGCATATCAGTTCATCAGTTTGTCTGCTGCTTTCGTGAAACTCGTTGCTCCCGCATCACTTCATGAATGCGTCGCAGCCACACCCGACCAGTTGGAACGCAAGCTTACCTTATTTATTGCAGCAGGGCTCCCTACTCCTCTATTAAGCTTCCTTGCTTATATTTAAAGTGACTGCGAGAATGGAGCTCATCAGGACGCCACTGCCTGCAGATAGCAACCATGAAAAAGCCACCGCGAATATTTTAGTCCCTTTGCCCAGGGCTTGCGTCGTCTCCCTTTATTCTTCCTCCGTATCACATACCAATCCAAATATGGGAAAATTCGTAGCCATGATACGGTGCAAACCGAGCTCTTCTAAAAAGTGTCATTTTAAACTTAATTTTTCAAGTGAAAGTACGATGTTTAAAGAAATGACGTAAACTGACAGAAATTGTGATTTCGGCGACATGAATTATACTTGAAAAATGGTCTGAGTGATGTATTTTGTGGGCAAGCTATCGAACATGAAGTGTTTAGCAGCCACGGGTCCCGCAATAGAATTGAAATCATCAAATACATCGATGGAAAATGGAAATATTAATAATGTCACAGTCTAAATAATGTTAACTTTAGACGATTAGAAGCAAAGGTTAGCGAAGGCGTGTAAATAAAAAAGAAAAGCAATGAGAAAAGTACCTCCGAGAGAGTGCATGAGATTGCTATTAGTTTTATGCTGTCTTTATGTCTGAAACATGATATACAAGGACGAAATTTTGGCAGGTAAAACGCCTGCGAGATCTACCGGTGATATAGTGTCTAAACTCTAGATATGTTGTCTAGAGTGAAATTGCATGGACTAGCTACGACTTGGTACCTAAAGACGGGCTACGTTAAGCCTGCTGCGTATGAGTCGAAACACAGATACGCTTCATTCACATTCTTAAAACAGATGCTTCTGTGCTCGTGATACCATCGACTCCGACTCCAAGCATGTACAGTTGCGAATTGAAGAAAAAAAAAATTCAAAGAGAGAGCCTAAGATAAGCAAACGGCCCTAGCTGTAGCGGAATATTGCCGTGGCTCGGAGATTAAGCAGCTTTTGAATATAATGATAAGAAATAAGTTGAAACTGCATACACAGCAACGTAATGGCCGTAAGAATAGAAAGAAACGGTGCACGTTTTGACTCTCGTGTGCGGAACACTTGAGATTAGACGCAGTTCGTAAGGATTAAAGGTCAGGCATTATTCATGGGGTAGGTTAGATTAGGTTGAGGACCTGCCAGAGAGAGCTCGGCATCTCCGATTATGGTACGATGTGACGATAGCAAAATCGATGGTACGATGGCCATCGCCTACCTGATAAAAGGTGCGACGTATAAGGCTCAGGTTATTGGGGTTAATTAAAGCCTGCATTGCAAAGCTTAATGCTCCAAATGCAATGACCTTTCAAACCCTTAATAGTAATTGACATTAAAAATATTATCCTAAGGCAAATTACAAATAATGAATAGAAAGTCGACGATTAACTAAAATGAAACGTTTCGGGAATTTTTCCCCATTATCAGAAATTGTAACTAAAAACTACAAAAGATCCTAAGAAAATTTATTTTAGATGAACTAAGTTTGGACAAAAGACAAATGACCATAGTGCGCTATGGGGGTCCTTATATGAGCGTCGGACGGTAAGGGATGCGGAGGAAAACGGGCAAGTACAGTCGGAGGAAAAAGTGTCAGTCATGGGCTGTGACGAGGGGTACGGCCGTAGTCATTACATTGAGGCTAGGTTTTGTTTTATGGATGAATAGGGATTCTAGAGCGGAGAGAAAAAAACATGTATAGTCGGAGGAAAAATTTCAGTCATAGTAAACATCAGAATATCAAGTTCACTGCCGAAAACCAGTCAGATAACTCTTTAGCTTTCTTAGAAGTTTTAGTAACCAACCACGACTCAACGCTTGCCACTGGGGTTTACAGAAAACCCACGTTCTCAGGCCTCGGGAGAAGTTTTTTTAAGTCACTGCTACGATCAATTTAAAATAAATGCTATAAAAACTACTATTTCGAGCATACCATTTGTCCTCCTACCTTACCTTCTCAAGCGAAGTTGACTTTCTCCGAGCTTTCTTCAAGGATAACGGTTGCCCGCACCATCTTCTGGACCACTAGTACAAATTGCTCCTAGACAAACTGTTCAATCCCGGCATTAGCAAACCCTCTGTCCCTAAATTAAACTTATTCCATTCACTTCCGTACTACAACTAACCTCTGTTAGTGCAGCAAACACATTAAAAACGTTCCTCTCTGAAGCTTACCCACATATAAACTTTAAATTTCATACAAAAACACATTTACCATAGAGTCCTACTCTAAATTCAAAGATAAACCACCCACACCGCTTCTGCCAAAAGTTATCTACCGTTTCAGATGCAGAGGATGCAATGCCTCGTACATTGGTAGCACTGGACAACATTTCAAAGCCCGCATTGGCCAACATTTAGGTGTATCCAGCTGAACCGCTCTACCATTTTCAAAACCCTCACATTGAACTCCCCGTCTGCATGCTGAGCAAAATGACCATCCCATCAGCAAAAATGGCTTCTCAATCATTGACTCTTCTAATCCATTCGAACTCACAACATTAGAGGCCCTTTATATCGACAGAACAAGACCTAGCCTCAACATTAAGACCTCAGCTGTACCTCGTCACACCATCCACGACTATAACTAGCTCCAAATGTGCCCACTGTATAGGAGCTGACACCCATGACTGACATTTCTCCTCCGACTGTAAATGTTTTTTTTCTCTCCGCTCTATAATCACTATATATCCATAAAACAAAACCTTGCCTCAATATAATGACTACAGCCGTACCACTCGTCACAACCCATGACTGACACTTTATCCTCCGACTGTACAGTACTTGGCCGTTTTCCTCCGCTTCCCTTACCGTCCGACGCTTATATAAGGACCCCCATAGCGCACTATGGTCATTTGCCTTTTAGGTACCACCCTATTAACACGTCCAAACTTAGTTCATCTAAAATAAAATTCTTTTAGGCACCCTTTGTAGTTTTTTGTTATAATTTCTGATGATGGGAAAAAATTCCCGAAATGTTAAATTTTAGTTTACCATCGACTTTCTATTCATTATTTGTAATTGGCATTGTTAGACCTGGGGAATGCTACAATACGTAATACAATAATATACTAATCCGTAATATAAATAAAAAGAGCCAAGGTTACGGAAGCGAACATAGTTAGGTTTAAAATCTACTAAAACTTTATTAACGTTTCCGGAGCTACAGTACATGTCCCATCATCAGTATCTGCAATGATAATTAAAGAAGATAAGAAAATGGATACTACTATCAGTTCTCTAAAATTCAAATGGAAAGACTACCAGGTATCTAAGAGTAAAGAATAAAATTCTATGAACAATGATGCACAGCTAAGAAATATAATATATAAAGGATGGGCAATGTTAAGGTCGTTTAAAACTGGCTTGAATTGCGAAATATACATTGATTCTAAAATTCGAAGCTCAAAATTGTCAGTTGCAAATGCTAAAACAGTTAAGTCATTAAGATACACCGGCACCCCGCACTGCTCTGTATGAGCTCTAACGGAAGAGTGAGCACTGAGCGGGGTTGGCGAGAATGTTGCCCGTAGTAGATTTTAAACCTAACTCTGTTCGCTTCCGTAACCTTGGCTATCTTATTTATACTAGCGGGACCCGTGGAATTCCACGGTTCAATAAAGACTATACTTTCCAAAATGAAACAACCCACGCTACACTACTGCAGTTTACCTCAGTTTAACCTAATGCTGCTCTTATAACGTAACCCACCCGGTCTGAGTAAACGTCCGTCGCTTATCGCTGCCGAAATCATTCCCACTCAACAATGTCTGCCTATCAATGCTTAATTAAGTCGCATAAGCTAACATGACCGGTGGCAATGCTTGCACTTTATAAGATGTAGCAATCTAAGCAATACGCTACTATAGCGCACCTAACCTAACATAGCTCCTCTAATCTAACCTACCACATAAATACGCCAGTCACTTAATCCTGACAAATTCAGTCTAACGAAAAATGGGAACGTTACNCCCATTGAGTTTTTAACTAATTGTGCAATTGCGAATAACTGTGCAATGTAAAGCTTATTTTGTTGAAATATGTACGTAGAATAAGGTGATTTAGGACCTTTCTTAGGAATAACATTTTCGTTGGAAACTTTGTAGTTCTGTATCTATCATACTATTTCATCGTGCAGCACTTGTTAATGGAATACGCGCCCCTATGGAACACGCGCCCCTGCAGACTGCTGTATTATAGGAACACGCATCAATCTTCAACTAATTCAGCAATGGTGCGGTGTGCTTCTCGCGCGATACACTATTTTACCGGTATTGGTGACTTCATACATAACGGTTTTTTCATTGTCGAAATATTTAGGCAGAATAAGACATTCTAAAGACTTTTCAAGGACTACGTTTTCGTCGAAAATGCTAAGTTCTCCAGATATTTGACTTTAAAGTTCCCATTTTCTTCTATTGAGATCCACCATTACGGCAGTATCTCGCTATCTACAACAAAGCCTCGTAATAGTTTTTCGGCTACAACGTGGCTTTTACTCACTTAGGTTAGGCAAACAAGGACTGGTTCAGCTATATCCTACGAAAAATATATATAAAAAAAAACAGCGTACAGCGATATCGCCTTGGCCCTAATGGCAGATCGTATTTTCTCTCATAGAAAAACAATGGGAACTTTAAAGTCAAATGTCTCGAAAACTAAGCATTTACGACGAAAACATTAACGAAAAACGTCTTACAATGCCTTATCTTACCTAATTATGTCAATAAAAATACTAGATGTCATTAATGTGCATTTCAAAAAGTGGACCGCGAAAAACTTCTTAGAATGCGTTATTTTACGTTTATATTTCATTAAAATAAGCTCGCGATTGCACAATTAACTCGCAGTTGCACAATTAGTTAAAGACTCAATAGGACGTGTTCGAACACGCGTACAATCATCGCACCTTTGTTGATCAACAAAAGTAGACGTCAGCATGGCTGTAATGGCGAGTGTGACAGAGAAACATGGGAACTGTAAAATCAAATATCTTGAAAACTAATCATTTACGGGGAAAACGTTATTCATGAAAAACATTTTAGAATGCCTTATTTTCCCTAACTATACCAACAAAAATACTATATGTCATTACCGACCTCTTCGGAAAATTCACCAAATAAACTTTGTAACCCAATGTTTTTTTTAATGTAACTAGGAATAAATGTTTCAAACTCGCACGCTGTTTCACTGTAGTTTTAGTCTTATTTCATTCATTCACAGAACTACAAAGTTTCCAACGAAAATGTTATTCCTAAGAAAGGTCCTAAATCACCTTATTCTACGTACATATTTCAACAAAATAAGCTTTACATTGCACAGTTATTCGCAATTGCACAATTAGTTNTACAAAGTTTCCAACGAAAATGTTATTCCTAAGAAAGGTCCTAAATCACCTTATTCTACGTACATATTTCAACAAAATAAGCTTTACATTGCACAGTTATTCGCAATTGCACAATTAGTTAAAAACTCAATGGGGTGTGTTCCAGCAGCAAGTACGAACATCGCGCTTCTGTTGATAAACAAAGGCGGATGTAACAATGTAACAATGGCGGATGTAATAGAAACACTATGAAACTTTAAAGTCAAATATCTCGAAAATTAAACATTTACGGCAAAAACATTATTCAGGAAAAACGTCTTACAATGTTCTATTTTACCTAAATATGTCAACAAAAATGCTAAATGTCATTACTGACCTCTTCGTGGAATTGATCGTTTATTTTGCAGTAAAACATTCCCCAGCAATATAAATAAAAGAGCCACGGTTACGGAAGCGAACATAGTCAGGTTTAAAATCTATATACTACGGGCAACATTCTCGCCAACCCCGCTCAGTGCTCACTCTTCCGTTTGAGCTCATACAGAGCAGTGCGGGGTGCCGGTGTCTTTACTGACTTTACTGTTGACTTTACTTTTAGCAATTGTAACTGACAATTTTGAGCTTCGAATTTTAGAATCAATGTATATTTCGCAATTCAAGCCAGTTTTAAACGACTTTAACATTGCCCATCCTTTATATATTACTAGCAAATAAATTTCTTAGCTGGGCATCATTGTTCATAGAATTTTATTCTTTACTCTTAGATACCTGGTAGTCTTTCCATTTGAATTTTAGAGAACTGATAGTAGTATCCATTTTCTTATTTTCTTTAATTATCATTTCAGATACTGGTGATGGGACATGTAGATCCCGAAACGTTAATAAAGTTTTAGAAGATTTTAAACCTAACTATGTTCGCTTCCGTAACCTTGGCTCTTTTTATTTATACTACGAATTAGTATATTATTACATTACGTATTGTAACATTCCCCAGGTCTAACAATGTCAATTACAAATAATGAATAGAAAGTCGATGGTAAACTAAAATTTAACATTTCGGGAATTTTTTTCCATCATCAGAAATTGTAACACAAAACTACAAAGGATACCTAAAAGAATTTTATTTTAGATGAACTAAGTTTGAACGTGTTAATAGGGTGGTACCTAAAAGGCAAATGACCATAGTGCGCTATGGGGGTCCTTATATAAGCGTCGGACGGTAAGGGAAGCGGAGGAAAACGGTCAAGTACTGCTAGTGTTCATTTTCATGATCGAACACGCTACGTTGAGGTACGTGTGAACACGGACTTAGTGACGCGCAGCCATCGCGCATGCGCCTGGGGCTACAATATTCAGACATTCTTCAACCGTTGCTTTGAATAATGTTGATATCTTTAAAAAAAAAACTTTTTTTATCGGAAAGCTTCAAATTTAGATTCGTGTCGGATTCGAAACCCGAAAAAAGTTCGCACGCCTACCCCTGCAACTTGACCCAACACGGTAACGAAGACGCCAGATACAATAATATTCTAGATCTGGTTATCGCCACCCCTGATGGCGAAACTATTGACCTTGTCATTTTAGATCGGCTTGATCATAACATGCTAGAATTTACTTCCACACTTGACTACGATCTGACGACTCAAGCTCACCCTCCCAAGATACCAGACTATTGGCGAGCGAATTTCCATGATATGGCAAAGGAGATACAAAGAATTTACTTGAAAACTCTAATGAAGTGTGGAACAATGCTCTGTTCTCACGAAGACAAGGATCCTGAATACTACAGAACAAAACATCCCGTCGTCGGGATGGCACGTCGGGAAGTGAAGAGGCAAGTCAGGAATAATGAATGAAAAAAGAAACTTTCGTAGCCTCTATGGCAAAACGCAACCCAAACACACTCTATAAGTATGTAAACGAAAGATGACTCAATAAAGAAACCATAGGTCTGCTCAAGAGATTCGACCAAATAACCTAAGAGACAAAACCCTTAATATAAACGAATATTTAACCTCTGTATTTACCATTTTAAACCTTACGAATATTGCTGACCTAGTACTAATGCAAATTGATCCCAAAGACACATGTGTTTCTACAGAGCTTGAGGCCCTTCAAGAACTGACCCATCTGAAAAGTACAAATCCACTGGCCCAGCTAATTTTTCTCCTCGTATCTTACGAGAAATGGCACCAGTGATTACAAAGCCGCTGCTCGAAATATTTAATCATTCTTTAAGCACGGGAGAAGTTCCATAAGTTTTTAAACTCGCCAGTCCGATCCCTATCATCGGCATTAACATCAAATGCCTCCTTAAAAGCGCATCCCTGACCACCTTATGATGTATCAGCTCATTTCTGGCTCTCAGCACGCCATCCGTGATGGAAGAAGCTGCTTAACGAACTTAATGGACTTCTTTTCGAAAGTTACGAAAATCAGAAATAGTGAAAAAAGTACGGATCTCGTCTACCTAGACTTCCAAAAGGCATTTGTCAAATTCCCACATCAATGGGTTATAAAAAAATACAAGTCCATGGCATCCAGGGAGACTCTCCACGCTGGAACCGAGCATTGCTTACTGGTAGGCAGCAGCAAGTAGAGCTGTAAGGAGAGACGAGTGACTAGACGCAGGTCTCATTTGGGGTACCACAAGATAGCGTGCTTAGCCCACTTCTGTTCATAATTTTCATCAATGATTTAGATGTTAACATCCGCTGTAAAATCAGTCAATTGGCAGATGGCACTAAACTGTACCATCATGTTAGGAATAGATTTGAGCTCCAACAAGACCTCGACCGCCTTATGGCACAATCCGCAACTTGCCAGATGTGCTACAGCATCGATAAATGTTGGATTATGCACGTTCTGCCGGAGCCTGAGAACAATTCAGCCCAATTGCAAATGAACGGCATAAAATTGGCACCAGTCTCCCAACAACGTGACCTAGGAATAACCATCACAAACGATCTATAACACAGTCAGCAAGATGACAAAAGGGTGAAAATGGTGAGCAGAGTACTGGGATTCATTACCAGGAATTATAGTACAAATCCAAGGAAATGGTCATTCCTTTGTACAAAGCACTAGTACGCCCACATTAAGAATATGCTGTTGAATTCTGGTCGTTACACAAGTGTAAAGATATCGATAAATGGAAAGAATCCAACGAAGGGCAACAAAATAGATACCGCAGCTGCAAAGCAAGCCATACAATTGTCACCTACGGGAAGTGGGACTCATATTTCTCAAGCGAAGAAGACTCAAGGGTCAACTAATAGAAGCTTGTAAATACTTGAATGGCTCTAATGACGTGCCGAAAACGTGATTTTTTTGACAGAGATGTTCATGCTCGTCTGCGAAACAAGGGCCAGAAACTCGAGCATAAAGAACAGAGAACTACTCTAAGCCAGCAGCTCTTCCTGAAGCTACTTCATAGTGAACACATTGAATAGATTTCTCCCCCCCCCTCCCTGAAGTTGTCGGCGGGCAGAGTCAGTCAATACATTTAAAAACCGTTTGGACAACACTGGGAGCAACATTCTCTACGGTTACGAACTCCACCAGGAGTCCCAAATTTGTAACGGCCAAAGATTTTAAGCCGGTGTACTTCACTGCCATGCCCAACTTACTTAACGTCCCCGAGCTGCGCGAATCTGCAGCATTTCATTGTGCTTACACGATCAACTTTTGGTTAAGTTTACTATCCTCATTTTCTTTTATTCCCAGTTGTCTCTACGATTCCGACGTAATGTCAATAGCTCTTAGAGGGCAGGCGTCTAGCCCGAAACGTCATTATGACTCCTTTTATTCACGGCGTTTTAGTGAAATATGTGCCTTATACTGCGGTAAAGAAGTTTCCGGACAATATCAAACGACCATTTAGGCAGCTGGAAAAAAAGAGAACATATGGAAAAGTATAGATACTATGTCATCCATGGCTTAGTGTAATTTACTTACAAATTAAATTAGGCCCATACTCTCCTATACTTGACTCGAATTCTCAAGTGGGCCCTACGATTGCAAGATAATTCGTTAAAAGAATATTTTCCAATCACTACAGGAATCTTAAACAGAAAATAAACTTCTTCAGTGTCAATTAAACAATGCGTTTACCAGCAAGAAATAAATTCGCAGCTATAGGTCAACGATGGGTGGCAATTACTGAATTTGGCACGAATATCGCCTACTATTGAGAATTACTTTCGTGATTTACCACTGACCAGTGCTTTTGTGAGCGTGCTTCTTGCCAATAGATGCATTCCTTGCGTCGCAAAAAAGAAGTCTTTTTTTGGGGTCGCAGTGTTGTTATTATTATTAAATTATACTAAACTGGCGACGTGGGAACGGAGGAATTCCATGAGGTTAACAAACACCCACGCAACCAGCCCAGCTAGCGAAGAAAAAAAAAAGAAAGAGAAGATCCGACATCACAGAATGAAGGTAATCCTTTCCGACCGAGCTCTCTAAGTTCTCAGTTTAACCGCCGTCGTCAAAGCGCGAATTCACCAAATCACGAGTAAAAACATAAGTTCTAGCTAAAAGTTGCCAGTTTTCTTCGCTGAACTTGTTTAAAGAAAATATTTTATTCTCATGGGGTAGCTAATAGAATATTAGAATGGGTGAGTTAAAAGACTGGTAACTCACGTTCATTTTGTTCTACAATCCAAAGGTATATAATTTACAGATACTTGTAGTACTCAAGACTAACAGATTAGAACAGTGGTTTCCAAAGTTCAGTTTTCTACGGACCCCCTGTGAAATCGCGCTGAAGCACACGGACCCCCCCGCCATTAAAATGGCATCAACTTGGTATATTACGTACTGTATGAGTATTGTAGATGTCGATGGCGTCCAGGCTATTGTTTTCCAGTTAACAGAGAACGGCAGAGGCGTAACAACATATACGCCAAACATATAATTACTCATGTCACAGTCACGTGACATCCCAGCTCAGCCCATTATTCACATACAGCGAGTTTTCACACTTGGCTCTCTTGAATATGACTCGCCCTAAATGACTATTTGCATTGAATGATGGTTAACATATGCTGCTCTCACTGTTTTTGAAAAAAAAAAAAAAATTTGTGATCGAGTAAAACCATTTAGGGGTAGCTATACCAAATTTAATATTTTGAAATTCCAATAACATTATATAAAAGATTATTATAATCTACTTAAACTTATATTTTTCCTCGTATAACCTTAAAACATTCCGTGATTATAATCANAAAAAAAAAAAAATTGTGATCGAGTAAAACCATTTAGGGGTAGCTATACCAAATTTAATATTTTGAAATTCCAATAACATTATATAAAAGATTATTATAATCTACTTAAACTTATATTTTTCCTCGTATAACCTTAAAATATTCCGTGATTATAATCATCTATGGGATAAAAACAATGTAATATAGCCACAGAAGCTTCAAATATCATGAACCATTGGAGTGTTCGTGTGTGAACCAACAGGGGGTCCGTGGTTCATATGAACCGGGATTGCAGCCCCTATGGGAAGCACTGGATTAGAAGAAATAAATGCCCACAAACACGAATACCGCAATTACCTAATGAAAACAGAACCTTAGCATACAAGTTAGTGATGTTTAATTTCATCGTTTAAGGTTTTATAGTGGCTCATCGCACCATCAACTACTAAAACTTTCTTCTACTTTGACAATGTTTTGCGATATGCGATATGCCAAATGTAGGAAATTTGTAGTGAACTGCTCTTATGCTTTTGCCAGCAGCTTTCCAAACCCGACAGAATAAGATCTTTTTCTACAGCAGTGTCGTTCCGAACATATTTGGCGCGGTGGAGAAAGCGTGGTCACTAAATAAATTCCCGATAAGCAAATCACTCGGATTAATATGTCGCGATCGTGAAGGAATACCTGTAGCTCTGTGTACAGAACGTTTAAAGCTGCTAACATCCGCACCAGCAAAGACAGAGCCATCAAGACCATTCCACACATCCACACATGATGGAAAAATGAACGAGAATACTGGCCCGTATGGCATCGTACCGGTTCCAAGGCAAACTCATCATAAGCATCAGTACGCCGAGTATGGGCTACTTCACTCTAACAAATGGCTCTGGAAGAAACTCAGACTGTGGACTAAGGCAATTATATATCTTATCTAGAAAGTAGACCCCACCAACTCTGCGACAATGCGCCAGATCACAGGGCACAACGCCATCCAGCATGAACGCTCGCCGACGAACCACTCTGTAAAGGAAACACAGATGACAATCGGCAGCAGAACCCCAGACTACGGAGCAGTATTCCAGAAAAGGGGGAGGACATAGCAATTAAAGCAGCGACGGGTCAACTCTACGGAGCCATACACCCTCCAAGCACGTCCCATAAGGTCAATTTTCTGCGATGCTCATGAGGCAACCGCACGAATGAGGGGCACGAACGTCAACTTTGGATCAAAATTGACACTCAATATTACAAAGTCATTAACCACAGGAAGAGACAGACCATCCAATATGAGTGCGGGGAAAGGAGGTCGCACTGCACGTGATCTAGACACAAGAATGGTCTTAGTCTTTCCCGCATTTAGCCTCATTCCCCACCTAGAACACCAAAAGTCAATCACTTCCAAACCACGCTGAACGGATTCTGACACCTACAACCTATCACTAAGCTCATTGCAAACAGCCAGCAAAGTAACATCATCAGCACAACCAACAAGTAAATCATTAACAAAATCAACTGGGTCCGCTGTATATACGATGAACAACAAAAGGCACAGAACACTACCCTGTGGGACACCAGAAACCCGTCTAAAAACTCACTCCTCTTCCCATCAACAACTACACATTAACGTCTGTCAGTTAAAAACTGAAAAATTACCGCGAAAACTGGACCACCAATACCCATCAATCTTAGCATATATGGAGCAACCCAGGGTGATTCACGCGATCAAAAGCAGCACTGAAGCCAAGCAGCACCAACCTAGCCTCATGACTCCCATCAAGAGCCAGCTGCAACAGATGAGCAATGTGAAGCAGAGCATCACAAGTTCCCAAGCCCTTACGAAAACCATACTGTGTTGCGGGAAGGACACCCTGCTTCTCAAGAAAGCGACCCAACGTCGAGGCAAACAACCTCATAAACTTTCAAAAAAACAGGTGTGATCGAGATGGGCCTATAGTCGAAAGTTCGAGATGAGACAGAGCCCTTCGGAACAGGCGCCACATGAGCGACACCCCTAGCATACTGGAAAAGAGCCCAGCCGTAACATCCGATGGAACACAGAGGCAAGCGGGGCTGCGAGCACACCAGCCACTCTCCGAAGAAAAAGAGGAAACATACCCGATGGATTAGTGCCCCATAGGGGTCCAGGTCAAGAAGAAGGCGGTACGCTTCAAAAGATCTGAAAACAAAACCGGAGAACCTCGGTTCGGGTTCGCACGCTAAAAAAAATGCGCACCCAGTCCCGGCTCTGCTTCCCGTCAAAGTAGCGCAACAAGAGGTCTGCCTTTGTAGCAGGGTCCTCAACAAGATCACCTTCAGCACCAATTAAAGGGGGGACAGAAGAGCTTACACCAAGCACGGCGCTTTTCTAGGTGAACCACCACTCATATGCGCTAACAAAAGAAGCTAACATCTCCCTGGACCTCAAAAAATTATGCTCCCTCTCAGCTTTCTCATAAGTAGCCTCAGCCCGATGCTGCAGTGCCCTGAAACGCTGAAAGTGAACAGCACACCGGCTAGTTGGCCAACGGGCATATGCCTCCCGCTTCAACTGGTACGCTCTCCTACAGGCATCATCAAACCACGGTTCATCGACTGTCCTACCTTAATGAAGCGGGAAGGGACATAGGCACGCACCATGTCAGAAAAAAGTTGATCCAAAGTAGGCCCAGCATCAGGGGACTCTCGCACAACACCCCAAGGTAGCGCAAGGATGGCACCTGAGACGGCGTCCCAATTCACTCTGGACTCCAAAAAAAAAATCACGCCTAACAGTGACTCTGGGGACCCGCTGACGAACTCGCAGCGTTGCAGAGAAGGACCATGGTCCGAGGAACCAATGGGAGATACCATTGACACTCCAACCAAATCTGGAACGTCAGTCATTAGGAGGTCAAGAACATCTCCCATCAAATGGGGGTGACCATCAACCAACTGCTAACAACCAGAGGCAGTCGTAAAATCGAAGGCTGCATGGCCATGGCAATCGGTCCTCCCAGAACCCAAACATTTCACATGGTGACAATTAAAATCGCCGATCTGATGACTGAATCCTAGCCATTGCATCTAAGAGACAATAAAAGACCCTATCATCAGCAGACCTGCTAAGATACACTGAAAACAAATAAAAGTTCCAGAATTAGTCACAGACACGAGCACCATCAGCTCACATCATGAACGGACACTCATATTCACTCTGCCTAGACACAACAACACCTTTTCGAACGTAAGCAGCCATACCTCTAAATCCAGTGCACGAGTCTCGCAACTGCAGCGTTGGCTTCTCAAAGTTTGGGATTTTATCTGTTATATTAAATAGTCGTATGCCTCACTTTATATGAGCAGGCAGTCACGTACAATATAGTCTATGACCAGGTGCACCATGTATCAGTTGTTAGAAAACGGTAGTCACGAATGCACAGCGGTTTGCGACTGTCATCAATACCAGCGAAAAACAACCGCTTCACTATTCTCATTTTGCTGCGAAACGATTTTGGTTTTAAAACTATTTTTTTTATGAAACAATTGTTTCAATAGCCCATAGCCCGGGGCTGAAGATACTTAATGCTGAACAAACTGAAGAAGCAATTGAAAGACCTCAAAGTAATTATCTATATTGCTACTTCAAATGCTCTTCGTTACTAGAATGGGGACTGTACAAAAACTCCCAATTTTTCACGAACAAACTGCTAATTGAAGTGTTCTTCGTTACCAAAATGTGAACCGTAGATAAAACACCTAATTCTACACGAACAATGCATGAATAAACTAAGCATGACTAAAAAACTGAAACTTAATCATTATTTTGGCAGTAAATAACGTAGATTTTTTAAAAATGTGCAGTCAAGTTAAAAATTACTACGTACTATCGGCTATTAAGTACTCAGTCCCTCCCCAGGAAACCACGAGCTGTTGTGTACTATTCACTTGTAAATGTACGCGATCAATCGCTTAGCAAAACAACTTTAACGAGCTATTGTGCACCATTGCCTTGCATAATCATCAGTCGTCTTGTATTACAGGAAGTAATCTTGTAGAACTAATTTGCAAGTAAAGAGGATATCAGCAAAACAGTAAGCTATTGCACACCAATATCTGGCTTGCAGTGCTCTTTTTCAAGCGACGAGGATACTTGTAAAACAGCGGGCTATGGTGTACTGCTTCCTTGCACGTAGTCTGGGTACTTGCAAAAAAGGACTAATATGGAAACTGTTTTTTTTTTCAGTAAACGAGTGCGGCAACAGATTCCTAATGGAAAAAGATGAAGAAAAATCGATAACGATGTACTCCCACGAAGGCTTTGGTTGCCAGAACTTCCCGGACGACGCGCCCATCGACTGCACCGTCTCTTTCTATTCAGATAATACGTTCTGGGAGGTGGTAGCAACCTTGGATTCCTACGATTTCATTGATGGCGCGGGCTGTGACGGCTACACGTTAAAGACCAACAGCACGTATGATAGCACAATCGACATCAGAGATCATTGCGCAATGGAGGACATAGTAAGTTATATATAGTTCACTGACCATTCAATGAATTGAAGGAGAAAGTGGTTCAGAGAAAGCCTTGGACGTACAACCGGTAGTCAATATACAGTGGCGAGCAAAGTTCAAGGGACAGTGAAAGAAGTTCAAAAAAATTGTTTAATAAAACAAAAGTAGAATACGCACACAGCTGCGTATAACAGCATACTTTTTTCACTTATTCAGCATGTTTAAATTAAAATTTGAGAGCATTTCACTCACATACTGAAAAATAATTCAACACTAAAGCAAATAGAGAAATTTTGCCACTACGCAAAAGTTGAAGAATACCTCAAAAATACATCCAATTATGTATCTTATTGCGCTTTAAGAGACTAAATATAACATCATTTGAATAAATAATAGTGTAGTTGCATTACTGTAGCCAGACAAACCGTAAACAAACAATGATTTTATGACGTAAGATACCTTCTGAAGAAAAAAAACTGTGTTCTGTCCTGGCATAATGATGGAAAATCCCCATCTGAAATTTCTGCCATGATAGGAAGGTCTCGCACAAATGTTCAGCGTATCATTGCTAAATACAGTATTTACAATTTGGACACGTATGTAGAAGCTTGAAAGATAACCGCGCTGCCGCCTAAGACCTCTTCAAAAGAAGACCAGCTGATTGTCAGAATGAGTATGAGATAATAATAATAAAAGAGTTATTTCTCCCCGTAGGAAGGTATTCATACAGTATGGTACAATCTTATACATAGAGTAAAATATAAAGGGCAATTAGACAATGCTTTCCAAGTTCCATACGGCAGGACATTGGAATTCCGAGACAGGAGACGGTAAAATCAATCGTCCTAGAGCAGGAGTTCCCAACCGAGGGTGGTCGCTCTCCCTGGGAGGTGCGAGATGAGCTTTCAAGTTAAGGGTCGCGGAACCTTAGATTGTTTCAACGTCATTCAAAAACAAAAAAAAACTGAATTTGTGCCGTAAGTGATAAAATTTAAATAATTTAAGTTTTTTGTCATCATATCGGTTTTTAATTTTGTAGGAGTCCGAGCATAGATAAGATGCCAAGCATAGATAAGATGGGGAACAATTGTTCTAGAGCAAATGATGAAAAGGAGATCGTTAAGATGATGCTAATATTAACCATTTAAGTCAAATTACAATTCACTCAGTTTCATAATATAACACTTTATTGCTACCACAGAAGCCTATACAGAATGCAATGGCGGGGAAAGAAAGGAAGAAAAGAAAAAGCATATATCATTTCCCATTGGACAGTTTTCATACAAAAATACTATTACAATACTTGTTTAGTAAACTACTGTAAAACAGTATCACAATGAGCCTCACAGATTAAGAAGAAAATTTATTGCACTATTCTACTTCACAACCTACATTCTGTAAAGGTAAAGGTAAAGTCAACTTAGACCACACCCTCACCTGGGAAACCCAAATGCACTGGTTTGTGCTGCGGGTATAGGCCCACTGGCTCCAGATGAGTAAGTGAAGTCGCAGTCGCCCTCGGGTCACCAAGAACTATGGCGCCAATTTGACGGAAGGAACAAATGACCCGAGACCTTCCACCCCCCTCTCTGAGGAAGGCAGTTCCACCACGGTGCCGAGTCAACACACCAAGATCTGCAAAGAGTTCACGTGCCAGGCTGGGTATCGAACCGGCGAGCGATACAAGGTGTTAGAGCTGAGAACGAAAACATGTTGCTACCGTGGCGGCACCGCTGTATGGAAGCAATAGGTTCACACATTGGTATATTGTGAATCAATTAACACATCATGTTAATTTCAAGGCTAAAAATTGACGACATTAGGAAAACATAGAATTCCAGAGATATATGATCAAGAAAAGGGAAAAAAGCGAGTACGCATCGGTAAAAGATTTTTAGGGGTGCAAGGCATTGAAAAGGTGGGGAGTCATTGTTCAAAAGCAAATGATTAAAGGGAGATCGTTAAGATGACGATAATATTAGGCACTGGAATGCCCGCGCTGTCAATAATGACAGCGAAAAATTTGTGAAGACCCGTCTTGTGTTCTTGTGTTACCCGCAGCATCATCGCACAGATATTAGGGCAGAGCCTTACATAGAAGGGAGCTCCCTGTCTGGGTAGTGTCGCGTGTTGACGGGACATACACTTTACGATTTCTCAGGTTATCAACTTTTTAGGGTAGACGGTCGAGCTTCCTTCTATGCATGCAAGGCTCTTATTAACTTCCTTGTGTAGGATGCAGCGAAACTGTCAACTTGAATTAGGGAACCGTACAGATAAGCTTGTAAGGCTGAATAACACAAAGCCTTCTTTCGGAGATACGCAAATAAGCGATGNTTCTAATAAATACGGAGCTCTGTATCCAAGATACTCGAGGGTAGCATATAACTCGGACTCGGAAAATTTTTCCTCAAAAGGAAACATATTCTGTTGAAAGAAGAATCCAAAATAGAGAAAATAATTTTCTGCCTAGAAATTATCGTGGTCTTTACGCGCTTTATTTGTATGAGCTGGCTTTGGGTTTGGGGCTCTGGGTAGCCCCTGAGTTTGGATGAAATGACACTAAAGGCGGATGAGACCGTTTTGGTCCAACGGCATCCCTGAGAGGAGATGAACAGGCTGGTGCCATAGCTAGGTACTCAGTCTTCCGCAGTCTGCACCTCTCGCCCTTCCCTCGGGTAGTACCACCTGATGCTCTTTTCCTTTCTCTTCTTCCTCTTTTCGGCCAAAGCCCGTACTGGTGATGGCAGGGTCTGGGGCGCGTTGATAGCTGGCCGTTTTCGTTGCTATCATGACTGTCGATTTGCTTTTTTGTAATTTTTTTTATT
Source organism: Parhyale hawaiensis (assembly GCA_001587735.2). Classification (NCBI taxonomy): domain Eukaryota; kingdom Metazoa; phylum Arthropoda; class Malacostraca; order Amphipoda; family Hyalidae; genus Parhyale; species Parhyale hawaiensis. The sequence continues at coordinate 8,050,420 of LQNS02277096.1, read as the reverse complement.
TTCATTGCTTATGGTGTATGTTTATTGTTCTTTGCGTGCCTGATATCTAGATATCCCGATGTGGAAGAGAACCCCGGTCCTCGTGGTTTTGGGTCTCGCTCCTGCCGTATCTTGTGCACTAATGTTCGGGGT
>LQNS02277096.1:7923529-7934187 GCA_001587735.2 Parhyale hawaiensis | reverse complement strand
ATACTTCGTCATTGACAGAGTTTTTGGGCAGTTTTTCACAATAGAGTGCCTGTCAATGACATCTGGCTGCAAATCAGGCATGTACTTACGTAGAATAGAGTTGAGAAAAATTTAGATATTTGTGATAGAATATGATAGCAGAAATACAATTCAATCATACTCCACAGGTGTTTATGACTTCAAAAACTTCGTCCTACATATTAATGAAGTCAACTAATACACGGTGGACGTCGGCAATCATCATTAAAGACATTTGAGCTTCTAAAAATAGTTTTAAAACAGGTTTCTAACACTTTTTTTACAGGTGTCCCGAGTTGCCCCGGATGCCGGGGTAATTCGGGACGCTCTTCTGTCATTCACTGCCGGCTATGGTCAAAAGCTAGAATTTTTTTAAAACACCATTCTGTAGCTCTCATCCAGACCTACAAAATGACACCCAGTTTGTAGCAAAAATTATTCATATTAAGAAGTTATTAACAAAAAACCTTGAAAATCGTCCCGAGTTACCCCGGCTGACGGGATACCAATGAGAACACAACACAGGAAATAAAAGATATACGTCCGCACTCTACAGCGGTCACCGGCAAAAGAAAAATCACTCAGAAGGAAAGTTCAGATTTCCCCAAAAGTTGAAATAATCCCAAAATATTTATGAAAGAATATAAATAGAAGCTTCACGCTATAAATAAACATTTTATGCTCATCTCAATGTATGTGGAATATACGCAGTAGTACATAATTATCAATTATTTGCGTAATTGTCAAATAAGAAGTTGAAAAACTCCCGAAATTGTTCTAAAAATCCCTGATACTATCTGAAATTTCGAAAACCTAGGGTAACTCCCCCAATACTTGCAGCCATACAGTATACACGCTCCTCATTGGCTGACACCAATGCGTCACTCTCATTGGTCAACCACCGCGTCACGCAAGTGTTTTATTGGTTGGATAGAGTAACTTGCATCAAGCACTCATGTGATTGGTGGAAATGAAGAAACTAATATGTCAACATTACTTAAAAACTATTGCGAAAATCGAAAAATTTACAAGAATAAATATGTTCTTTAAATTCATTTTACAAATGTTGTGCAAGTTTCAAAACGATCTGACCATGAATAAAGAAAATAAATTGGCTCACCTAAAGTAAACAATTGCCTAAAACTGCAATCACTTTGAAAGTAAAACACCTCCTTTAACAGTGATCCATTGCGAAATTTTAACATAATTTGCGCAACCTCTCGTGTGTCAATGCTGGCCGTACTCTTACTATTTTAGCGCACCTATACTCAGTGTCTTTATGTGCTGCACTTTGCAGATATATTTACTGTGTGTAACGCAGCTTTCCGCTGCACAATGTGCACATACGTGTTATCTTGTTATCTTAGGCATTTGCCGTTACTATGGTCCACGCGACAGTTTGCTACTTGNGGTTCTAAACTACCATTTAGACGCCCCGGAGTTGGGCGCTGTCGCGGGTCTGGTGCTACCGACAGAAGGTGTTCTGTCTTCGCGAGCCACTGAGAAAAATTCGTTGCAACACTCTATCCATTTTGGGTTCCTTTGGGTGATTCGTAGGACCGGTACGGCTCTGTACGGATATGTTTTTACTAACTACTTTTCTCGCGCTAGTTAGGCTCCAGTTCAGTTCCAGTAGCAGGGTGATGTGCAACAGGGCCTTTGAAACAGGCAACATCATACCTTTGAATCGATATGCCTGCATAGCTCCGAATAATATAACTATGTTTGTTACCACAGAGTGGCTGGTTAGCTCTAAATAATACATGTTTTGCTACCGCAGGGTGGCCAGTCACAGCAAACACACGGGAGCAAAAGCTGCTTGGGTCACTCAACTATACAAGACACTGCAACCTCAACTCTGCATCTACCCAGGCCCAGACACCCCCAGTGCAGGACAGCCAAACCAGTGAGGCTGCCACACCAGCTGTAGATACCAATAAATCCCTACACAACAAACTAGACTACAAATACCTAAACCATGTTAGCTCTCACTGTGGACCCTGAGTGTTGAGTCCTAGTTAGTAACTTAGTAAGTCAGGAACTCTTTAAACAGTGCCACACTGTGGAGCCCTAGTTAGTTAGCGATACTGTCACCCCTGAGAAAGCGATACCACTCTTTTCCCCCTCGTTCACCTTTTTGAACCAAGTAGCTATCTCACTCGCGCTCTTTCATACCGCACCATGCATTCGTGAATAACTTTCTTTGTCTGTCATTGCTGCTGTAAGTAGGCATCCCAGGCAGTCTGATATACAGTACCTGCTCCACCTCAATGCTCTGTTCTCTCACCTTCCTCAATTGTCTACACTGTGTTTCTTCTTTTCCGTTCTTTTCTAGCATCCCTCACCTCTGTAGTGTAGTGAACCAGTTCTTGTTCCTTCCACTCCTGCCTTCTCTCACAAACCCAATCGTCCTCATTGCTGCCTAAGTCACCTTTCCCACACCCCTCACATTCATCTCATCAATTCCAAGTGTGTTGAGAACTTGTGGCGTGTACATATATGTAGATGTTGAACATTGTACCCGGTGCTGATGCTACTAGTGATACCGGGAGCATCATCCGATCTGACAGCACCCGGCTGTTATGATAGCCCTAACTCTTGTTAGGCTCCAGGTCAAAGCTCAAAGTCAATGTAGCCTCATACAGAAAACATGTTGACATTAGATCCTACAAGCTTTGACCAAGTCATCATCAAGCCTATGTTTAAAAACTGGTCACTGTGGAAACGCAAGTAAACAATAGCCATTCTATTGCATTTGCAAGACGCTCTTGAGTCTCTTGGAGCAGTTCTCCATACATCACCCATACCGCATTCCCAAAGGCGGCCAACTTGTTGCCAAGATCTTGGCGAGAAGTGCCACACTATGAAATGAGGCCCCTATACCCTGTACCTATAGGCTATATTGAAATAATGAAGTAGGCGTAGGCTAACACAAACAGCCTACAGGGCAGGTGGAGGTAGTAGGTATCAATAAGAGCCATAGGTGAGGTTTCAAAGGATAATAACTATCAGCTAGTTAAGTTATTGCCAAGATAATGGTCAGAAGTTAGCCACACTTGAAGACTGGACAATTTACAGTTTAGGCCTAGGTCATCTTGAGAATTGTACAATTTTAGTAAAATGAGTAAATTTAACTAAGACTTTTTCATGAATGCACTTTTCATCACAAATGCTTAGTTTTTCAAGTATTTGAGGTTGCCATTGTTTTCATATAGGAAAAATAATCACACTTGCACAGTCTAAAGGAAAACTCTTTTAACTAGGCATATAGGGGAATAACCTTATTGCCAAACTAACTTTATTTCCAAGCAAAGTTTTTATTTGATAGGTTTGTGGGTAAATTTTTACAGAAAGCCAGTAGGTCTATGGCATAGGCTATAGCTAATGTACTGCTAGATATTGATAGTAGGGAAAAGAGCCCAAATGCCGTGACTTTGAGCCACAGCGTCCACTGATTAACCCTCACTAATTACACGAATTGCTGATACTGAATCGATTTTGTTCAAACTTACCAGTCAAACTGTTTACTATGTTATTAAGAAGGATCAAACACTCCAACTGCCAAGAAAAAATATTCAGTTCTTTATAATATGAGATGTTGTAAAGAGGGGCCAAAGCCATGCCAGTGATGGCCTTACCTCCGTGAGGTCACAGTTTAGAAGTTTAATGTGATTACAGATGTTTGAGGAGAGGGTCACGGGAATTAGGGGGTGATGGCTTGAGGTGCCTTTACCCTAGTCTATTAGAGAAGTTCAGTGATAACCGTATATAGCCTATCAGTCGGAAATGCATAGCCTACTTTTTGTGATATAGGACTTTGAAGTTTCTGTTGTTCTTCGATGGGAGAAAATGGCCGGTGTTGTTACAGGCTTGCTAGCAACTCCATAGGAACCTTATTAACCCAACTGTAATGGTCCTCACTAATTTTGTGGAATTTGTATGAATTGGCAAGGATCTTGTTATAGGTCTATTTGAGCTCTATAGAAAGCCCGAAGGTAAGCATTCCAGGGGATGCAAATATAAGCAAATTTGGGTTTTCAACCCCGATTTCTCTCTCCAACCTACACCTACTACAGACAAGGTTAAGGAAACATGGTTGATGTTAAGGCAATTATTGGTCATCTATAAATGCTAAAGTGCCGGTACAGTTCATAGTTGCAGGCAAATCACCCTTCCTATTTAGGGTCACTGGTAAAACCCACACTACTCCTCAGCCCAAATTAGACACTGAAATACCCTACTAAATATGTATACAGTGGAACCCCGTTTTCCCGGACAGCACGGGGGGAGGCCGTTCCGGGAAACTGAAATTTCCGGGAAAACGAGAAAGTTTCAATTCCCGGAAAAACCCCGTTTTTCCGGACGCATGTCCGGCAAATTGAAACTATTTCCGGGATATTTCATGCCAGAAAAACCCCCGTTTGCCGCACGTTAATGAACGAAAAGGAAACTACTGTGTGCAGACGCATACTGAACGAAAATGGCGGTGGTTGCCTTCCGATTATCGGAAGAGACNGTTTTCCGGTATTCCGGCTTGGTTTCAGTTTCCCGGAACGTTCCGGGAACACCCCGGAAAAGTGAAAAAAGTCCGAGAAAACGAGAAGTCCGGGAAACCGGGTTCCGGGAAAACGGGGTTCCACTGTACTCAACTTAACACTCGTAGGGTCTTTGGTAGGATCAAGCCCTAAACGGCTTAGCGAGCGGTTCACTGGTCACAACCTATCTACAGTAACGCACTCGAGGTTCTCCGACCCATCGCAAAATCTACGCTCGTGAGGCCTCCGCACTGTTAGGCTTATCCTTTTTATAAAAATTGTGCTACTTCTGAGTAAAGTTTTGAAAAGCTTCTTATTGTAATGAATTTAACGTGATCAAAATGATAAATATACTTGCCTTGGTTACGGGAAATAATTTACATAAATCTTAGGAAATTAAACTAAGTGGCAACTCTTGCTGTCTTTGTATTCCCTGAAGGCACCCCCAGTTATGTGGGGATAAGCAAGGCTGGGGTAGCCTACAGTTCCTTATCAGCTTAACCATTACTTCTAGCTATTTTGAACGAAATCGCCCTGAATTAACACAACATTCTAAATAAGTAGAGTTATGAAAAATCTAAATAGTTGGTACATTTCGTAAATAGGTGTTGGAAGGGCGTACTCAATATTTTGAAAATTTTGTAAACAGACCCTATGAGTAACAGTAACATTATCTTGGGCAATTTGATAAAGGGACATTTTGGGGCGAGATGTCAGGGGCACGGGAAAATAAAACGCTGTGCTCATGATACAACATAGCTAACCTAACCCAATCCAATCTGACCTATCCCAACCAAACCTAACCCAACCTTACCTAACCAATCTAACCTTTAGGTTGGGTTAGGTTAGTTTCAGTTAGGTTTGGGAGGGTTGGGTTAGATTAAGTTATGTCGGGCTAATGAAGTTCCTATGGGGTCGCGAGCAAGCTTATAGCGACACCGGCTATTTTCTCCCATAGAAAAACAATAGGAGCTTCAAAGTAATATAGCTATCTCAAAAGCTATGCATTTCCAACTGATATATATATGGGTATCACTGCACTTCTCCCATGGATTATTATTGATATATAGCAAGGAATTAGCTGGGCGCCATATTGGATTTTGTAAAAATTTACCGGTTTGTGTAATAATCCTATCAAATAATGTTTGTTTAGAAATAGAGTGTGGCAAATGAATAATTCCCATAGTAATTTTTTTTAGGCTAGGTTGGGGCCTGGACGTTTCGAGCAAGGACCGGTTTGAGCAAGCACCCAATCGAGCAAGAGATTATTTGAATGTGATAAACAAATGCTTCTAGGTTAGGTTCCATTAAGTTAAGTTAGGCAAGTTCCACTGATAAAAAAATCTGATAACAAAAGCACTACCATCTGCCAACATGTCTCCAGAAACTAGCTAGTCTATATTGCACCTCCTCCCAGGCAAACTCATGTCATATACAGTATGTTACCTTTGATTATGCAAATACAATTTTTTTAAAGTAAAGGTAAAGTCAACTTAGACCACACCCTCACCTGGGAAACCCACATGCACTGGTTTGTGCTGCGGGTATAGGCCCACTGACCCCAAGATGAGTAAGTGTAGTTGCAGTCACCCTCGGGTCACCAAGAACTATGGCGCCAATTTGACGGAAGGAACAAATGACCCATGACTCCCCACCCCCTCATCTCTGAAGTAAGCAGTTCCACCACAGTGCCGTGCATGCACACACAACTGCCGAGTCAGCACACCAAGATCTGCAAAAAGCTCACGTGCCAGGCCTGGGATCGAACCAGCAAGCGATACAAGGTGTTAGAGATGAGAACGGAAGCATGCTTAATTTCTCAAGATAAGTGTTGAACTTTGAAACATCAACATTAACTAAATGTATGGCTATGTTACAAATATAAACAGCACTTGTAAAGTAAATATTTAGCTATTTGCTAAGTTTATCATACAATTTGCTTATTTGTGAATTTTTTACTTTTACCTCAGATTATGCAACAAGTTAATAAAAACTTCATAAAGAGGAAATAAATCCAAGTGAACAGGAGTATTTTTATTAAGCATCCAAAACTAAGAAATTACAACTAAAACGATTCAATAAACACTGCAATAAGTGTTCAGTAGTGGTAAACAAAACAAGTTTATTTTGAACATGGCACCATTTTTCATGATTTTTCTAAGGCGATTATGAACAGACTTTGTCAGGTTTGATATTTCAGATGCTGGAATGGGATCTGCAGCTGTTTTTACTGCAATCCGGAGGCTTACTTTGCTCAAAAACTGCTGACCACCTTCATAGACCTTCCTTTTGATCATTGCTCAGAGGTTCTCAATGGGATTTAAATCGGGACTTTTCACTGGCGAGGTCATAAACCTTCTTGATTTAAATCATCCATCCGTCAGGCAGTTAGCAGCGTACCGTGCTCGGCATGAGAGAGCATTATCGTACTGAAATACAAATTTGGATCTGCGTGCGATAGTCTGCTCATCAAGCCATGGAATCAAGTTTGCTTCAAGAAACTGGCAGTACCTTTCTGCATCCAGTTTAACTCTTTCTGCCACTTCAAATGGACCAATAAGGGTGTCACCAACTATCCTGGTGCAAAATATTACACCTCCATCAACTTGTTGACCCTTAAGCTGTGTCCATTGAGGTCGGTCATGGAGGACCCATCCAGACTCCCATCCATCTGGACCATCGAGAGTGGCTCTGCATTTGTCAGAAAATATGACATTGGAGAAATCAGTTTTCATGTTCTCCTCAGCCCATTTGACCCTACTTTCCTTATGATTTTTTTGTTATAAGTGGTCATTTTATTGCCTTTTCCACTTTTCCTAGCTCCTGCAGAACTTCACATCTTGTCTTTCTGATTAGTACTGGGGCTCCAGCATCTTCAAATATCTTCTTACATGTAGAAAGATGTTTTCTAGCCATAGAAACCTTCAAATGTTGCTTATCCCGAGCAGTCAATTTCCTTGTAGAGGCTCTATCTGGAGTTTTCCAGTTGACTTTACCTTCAATTGCATACACCTTAATTGTTTGGTGATCACACTGTAATTCCATGGAAACTTTGAATGTTGTCTTACCAGAAGCCAATAACGAGGTCACTTTCATCTTTTCTTCACCAGTTAGACCGCTTTTCTTGCCCATGTTGACTAGAGAGTGATGTTGCATAATCTGGCGTAACAGCAGAACCCCATGCGATAAGCAAATGTTGCCAAAACGTGGGAAATAGTTCCGTTTTATTTTTCTGTGATTGTTTTTATAGTTACAACATACCTGTGCACTAACTTACTATTAACATTTTAAGTGTTTGACACTTATCTTGAAAAATAAGCAAAAAAAAAAATGTATTTGCATAGTCAGAGGTAATGCACTGTACGAGTAGCTACAAATGTCAACATGAAAATTGTGAGCTTCAAAATACCTTGCGTATTGGCATGACTGGATGGATAGATAAAGAATCACATGCAGCAGCAGTTCAACACTACTTTGACCAGAGAAATGCTAGTAGCAAGAGTAATCATTCTCCAATGCTGAAGCTGTTTTCATTGCATACATACAGTTGATGGAATCCCTGCACCTCAAAGCTAAACAGCCAGTTATCAACAACCAAATAACAATATTGACAAAGACTCTCAAACTCTATGGAAACTGAAAGCAGAGCAAACAGACTGACTACCTACCACCTAACCTGCAGAATGGCCTCATGGCCAATCAGCGCACAGCCTCGCAGTAACTACCTGTCTGACCGCCAAGAATTATGAAGTAGAAGCATCTGTTTGCACATGATATCACCTTTTAGCAACAAGTATCTCCTTCAACAGTCTTCAGACAGCTTCTCACCTCCTACCAGCTATAGCCTGAAGATGATAAAGTGTCTGATTGAAACACATTGCCGAGCCCACCTGCAGCAAGCTGTGATGTGCACAGTTTTTGGCCAGCTACTCCACCTGATGAATCAACCGATTATTTTAACTTTTTCAGTAGTAGCTAGTAGCTACTTGAAAACTAGGCCTAATTAAGAAGTTTCATTGACAAATACAGTGTTATTATTGATTTCTTGATATATCTGTGATGAAATTTGGTATTGCTAATTTGTTTTTCTTCTTGTATAACTTTTAAAAAGCTATTGATTGCAAATTCTTGTACAGTGTTTATTTTTTTTTGTAGCCAATAAACACAGTGTTCTGATCCACAACAAAAACTTCCAATAGGTACCTACCGATATAGCTAGGCCTAAATACATATATTTTTTCATTTGCTTGATGGAAACCGAAATATTAAGAATGTTCACCATGCAAACCTTGGAAGACCCTATCAACCCTCAAACTAATGTAACAAATGAACAGAAAACTCTAGGATCCTATTAACTTCCTGGTAGAACTATGAAGAATACCAGAAGTCTTTGAAATTTGTATTATGCTTCATTAGTCCTTGCAGGGACCATACCGACCTCATGAAGATCACTCAATAAGAGTGATTGTTAGTTCTTGAATTGCTGATTATCCCAGCAAATCAAGGCTACAAAATTGAGCATACCTATGTTACAAATATTGAGAAATTTCTTCTGAATTTGTGCAGGGTGGGCTCAGAATGTGTACTTTAGTACGGTAATTAGCTACCGTACCAGAGCTATTGAGCTTCCAGTGATTCTAAAGTGTGTTTTTCATGTTGGTTAAGTTAGAGATATAGGTAAGGTAGATAAGCCTAACCTAATGCAGGTTTTCTGAGGGATGACCCTGTTCTCTTTATTGACTTTTCTATTAATTCACCAGAGTGATGTCTGTGGCGAAGTCCCAATGCCAGTTGATCCTGATCCGCTAGTTGCTGGGAACATGGATATCTCATCAATAACAATGGCTTACACAGCCCTGCCTAATCTCTCAGGTGAGAACTCAGCTAGGCAGTTAAGCAATACGGTAACTCTACATGGAGTATTTACTGATTCTAGTTAGCCTATTGAGAAATTAACAAAAGTAGCTAGGTAGGTTGCTAATCATATTCACTGATAGCATCCAGTAGACATAGCTAACTACATTATAGCTTCAGTAGCCAAATTCATTATCACGATCATGGCTTTTTCCAAGCATTTTGTCCATAGAAAATACCGGCCAATTTGCCATGGTTGTGGAGTCGGCATTTTTAGCCCAACTCTGGAAATCCCATTTATAAAAAATGATCAATTCAGAATTTTCAGTTTGAAGTTTTAAAAAATAATGGAATTTTTTGTAAATGTGGACATATTTTTTTGTACATTCCTTTTTTTTTACAGCTATAGCTACCATGTATTTTCCTGTTGCACATGATGAGGACATTAAGAAAATGTTGGGTAGAACTTTCGCACCTCTGGTACATTTTTGTGAGGGGGCATGTGGGGGTGGGGGCAAAATGATCAATTTTTAGACTTCTGAAATCTGTATTTTTGAAAAAAACACATTTTGTTAATAGGTACAACTTTTTTGATTTAGGCCTTAGTTTTTGAGATAATGGGCAATATAAATATATAGACTATGCATTTCTTCTAAGTTTTAAAGGAATAGAACTCAATGAGTTTTCATGCTAAAATGAAAACAATGACAGTTTTGTAATCCTTGAAACATTCCTAACAAAACTATAGGGCTGGCTTTTTCATTTTTGCTTTCATAATTTTTTTTTAACACAGCACAACACCAATTTTTTTTTCTATATTTTAGTTAGCTAGAAACAACCAAACGGGATAGAAAATGGAAAGTCCAGCTCTGTAAGTTTGTTAAGAATGTTTCAAGGATTCCAAAACTGTCATTGTTTTTATTGTAGCATGAAAACTCATTGGGTTTTATTCTTTTGAAATTTATAAAAAATACACAGAGCCTACTGTATATTTATGTATGTACAGTAAAACCCCTCTAATCCGCACCTCAATAATCCGAAACCCTCCCTAATCCGAACATCTCGCTACTGTTCGAAAAGCTATCTGAACTAGTGAGCATTTTTCGGATTAATGGGGTAAAGTACGGAGTTCCTACAAATACCTCTTTTGCAGTGGCTTGCTCCGCAGAGTACCTCTGTCGGTAGCACTTAGACTCGCATAGCCGAGGCTTCTCCATGACAGGAGGACAGGTCAGAGTCGTCACACTCATA
>LQNS02277096.1:7897753-7908260 GCA_001587735.2 Parhyale hawaiensis | reverse complement strand
ACATGTCCTCTTTCAACTTTTTTTTAGTAAATGCCTGTGACTAATATATGTTGTTCTCCTATGCCTACTGATGTCAATATAGTTTAAAAATTATTAAAAATAATTTTTTTCTGGCCAAGAAAAAAATTGGTCCTTAAAGGGTTCTGGGCTCTGCCCCGCCGGAGATTTCGCCCGACGAGGCGGTCCTCTTTCGAGCGGCCGGTTCCACTCTATCACAGTTGCGCTCAGGTTTCTGCTCTGCCCTGATGTCATACCGCCATAGGATCGGACTGGCGAATTCTGACACCTGCCCCGAGTGCCACAGCGCCCCCATACCGTAAACCACCTGTTTGAGTGTCCCACCCACCCTACCACCCTCCAAGGATGGAGAGATACCCTGTCGGGAAATAGACACTGACTGAAGAACACAAGGGACGGAAGGAAGACTATGGAAGGCGGTGTGCGGGCTGGGGCTCCGGAGCCGCCCCCTACGTAACAAGAACACAACAACATACGAGATAATTACGGTAAAGAACTTATTGAATGGTCACACCGGAATCCCAGGCCTTCTCCGCAAGAGTGGTTGGAGCTGGCCGCGGTTCCTGCTGGGGTTAGTCTGTTAGGTTAAGTAGGTTCTCTACATTTCTTCTTCTGTTCCGCGAGGTGGGCCGCCGAATGATGGTAAGCAACATATCCCATGGGACTCCTATCTGCGTCCGCGTGGGAGCCACAGAATGGACCCTCCATATGAATGTGTCCTTTCATCTGTCTTTTTCTTTTTTTATTCGTTCAACATAGTCGTGTATGTTTGGAGATGCTTCTCGCTTTATTTCTCCGCCGGTCGAAGCCCACTCGGCTGACTAAGAATTTCCGGGAGAAATGCAGCGATAAAATATATATTGATGCGACATAATAAATGTGTGTCCCACTGTTTAGATCACGTCCTATATCGTGGGTTTAGTGGTAAAACATTGAATACAATAAAAATACGAGAATCTTAGTCTCTTCTTTCCAATTGGAAGTAAAATAGGGCGCCAAGCATCGTAGAGAGTGAAAAAGGTAAGGTTCCTCTGAGGCCTTCCAAAGAAGAATTGGCCCAGGCAGAAGTCTCATGAAAAGTTCGTCCTCCACTGTGTGCTGCCAACCTCGCAGACCTAACGGAGAAGCAAGCACCTTCCTACCTAATTTTACCAACTAACATAAACATTACAGGCCGTCAAAGAAAAATTTAGTGGACCCTGTTCTAGTCCCCATAGCCTGACACCCCAAGGGCTTACCCTGAGTAACTTACCACAGTAAGTGTAGTCATTTGGTCGCAGTTTGTGAAGTTTGGTAGCTAGGGCCTGTATGCTTGCGTCTGAGGCCTGTTGAAATTAGAACTGTCTGGAGTTGAACGATGTAACTCGGTGTTACCCGCTCAGTGTTACTCTTATTATAGAGGTGAGTGAGACAAGGTTTCTTAAAGCGCAGGCTGGAGGACAGACTTTTATTCATAATTATTGCTATTAATGACTACATAGCCCTTAAAAAGTTTCGCAAAACGTCCCTGCAGATAGTTCTTCCATGAGAAACTGTTGAATTACACCGATCGAAGGCTTTTCTCCACAAACTCAATAGACCGACTGCGTGAGATCTCAAAACGTAAACAAACCAGCATTGGCTATTGAAAAATCTAATCACTCAGTTAAATAAAAAATTTTGGTTTTATATATGATGAATATAAACTAGTAACAAAATAATTGTACTTGTAACGCATATTTAGTGAAAATACGACTTCACAGGTCACAAAACGCAATCATAGGCACGGTGTTACTCTGCTCGCAACCCACCGTTTTCGCTGGGTAGCGAGTTAGCGTAACACTGTGTAACTGGCGTATCTCAGTGACGGAAAATAGCTCAATGCGACACGGTTTTTGGAGACGGAGTTACCGTCAAGGTAACACTGGGTAATTCCGGGTTACCCAGCGCGTTGATTACAACAGGCCTCTGCTTGCTGCCTGCTACTGCGACGGAACGTCAGCTGTCATAAACTTCAGTTCCGTACAAGACAGCAAAGTGGAAGGTTGCTGGTGTCCATCTCTGACAGCCTAGATTTATTGAGGTAAGGAAGACAGTAACCCATCATTAAGTCACATCGCCGTATGCATAGGATTTCTCATATTACTATGTGACCTACCTGTGGGTTTAAGCTTCACTAAAAATATTTGACATGTGTCATTGATTTTAGGTAATTTATCGTTATAGTAAAGTTGAGTTACATATAATTCCAATTGCTGTTGTTCTGTTTCCACAGGTGTCGTTATGGAAGCTTCTCGCTCCTATGAACGAAGCAAAAAACGGATTTTGCAGGACGATTCAGACTATGAAGATGACAGCGCTTCACTGACTGGTTCTGAATATATCGGCTCAGAAACTGATGACCAAAACACTTCGTGGGAAGGTAGTGCTAGTGCTTCTGATGATGACGCTGCTAGTCACACTGAAACTAAAGAATGTTTGGAAGAAAATGATGATGAAGATGCACGGTCTCCAGACGTTGAGTGGAAGAGAGTTACAAAGGCCGCTAGGCAGCATGTATTTGGCGGGAAGGAGGAGCTCTGCGTCAAAGCCGAGTCATCGTTCGAAAATTATGTTCATCCAATCGATGTTTACAGGCTCTTTTTGACTGATGAAATGATGAATCTAATTGTTGAGGAAACAAATCGGTATGCTAATAAACGAATTTCTTCAGATACTGTAAAATTAAAATCAAAACTGCAGCAATGGGTTCCCACCAACAAGGAAGAAATTGAAAAGTTCATTGGCCTCATAATTTACATGGGATTAGTAACGCTTCCCGATATCCAGCTGTATTGGTCAAAAAACAGCCTCTATAAAAATTATTTTGTTCCGGAAACGATGACCAGGGACCGCTTTTTGTTGCTTTTGCAAATGCTGCACTTTTACAACGATGACGAACCAAATGTACAAAAAGATTACAAAATCAGAAAATTATTGAACATGATATTAGAGCAATACCAGTCGGTCTATAGATCGGGCCCTGATGTTGTGTTAGTTGAAAGTGTGGTGCCCTTCGGACGGCGTGACATCTTTAGGCAGTACGTACCTGGGAAGAGTCATAAGGATGGATGCAAGCTCTTCAAACTCTGCACTCCCAATGGCTACACACTAAACTTGGAGCTGTACACTGGCGAAGTAAAAACTACTCCTGCACTTAGCAGCACCGAGTCCCTTACAGTTAGACTGCTTCGCAATCATTTGGACGTGGGAGTAACTGTGTTTGCAGATAATTACTATACATCCATAGCTTTGGCTGAGTACCTTCTTCTACGGAAAACTTACTTTTGTGGCACGGTGAGTGTCAACGGACGAAATCTTCCAACTACGGTGACAAATGCTAAGCTAAAGAGAGGTGAAATAACAGCACTGCAGAACAAGAATGGAGTAAAAATATTTAATTGGAAAGGTAAAAGGAATGTTGTGACTCTATCAACAGTTCCCGAACATGGTGCTACTCTAACCAAGACAGGGAAAGTCTCAAGAACTGGTGGAGCTGTAAAGAAGCCTCAGTGTGTATTGGACTATAATGCGTGCAAAAAAGGAGCTGACCTAGCGAACCAAATGTCATCATACGATTCGCCGCACAAGAAGTCGAGAAAATGGTGCAAGAAAGTGGCCTTTGAAATTATAACAGGGATATCGCTAGTCAATGCGTGGGTACTGTACAACAAGTACTACACTTCCAACAAAATGTCCATGCGTGCGTTCAAGGAGTCCATTGTTTTCGTCTTTACTCGCGGCATTACTGAAGAGAGAATAAAGCCAGGTAAACCTATTCTAAGCATCTCTGGATCATTTGGACACCAACTTCAGATGGTTGAAGGCCCGAAACTCAAGACCCGGAAGAGATGCAGGGGCTGCTATGAAATGCTGGCAGCCACTGCAAACTCTAAAGTGGCCAGCATCAGGGCCAAAAAGGTTTCAACGTATTGCAATTCGTGTGATGGAACACCCTATCTCTGTTTGCCCTGCTTCAATGTGAAACACAGCCTATAGTGTCCAATTTTAGGATGCTGCGAAGAGGAAAACTTTGGTTTTATTTCTTCAGCTCTAGAAAAGTTGTACACACTTCATATTATTAAATCTAATTTTTCCTTATTATGTTTAATTCAACCTTGTTTTAGCATAATTGTAACAATAAAACAGCATTGGTGAAGTGAAAAGCTAAAATTTTCTCCTTGAAAAGAAACGTCATTTTTTGTTCAGTGGCTCCTCAGGGGGCATAGGATGGAGCCAGGGTTAGGTTCGTCCATCCTATGTTTTGGGGTGCGGCGACCCCAGGGGGCTCGAGTAGGTTACCTTAGCCATTAGCTAGGCCTTCGGGACGTCTATATTTCGTGCCCACTTTGCTTCCTTCCATTTTCATACTCCTACTTGCTCATGCTTTATTCTGATCTTTCTCTTCTTTCCTGACCTGCTGTTTGCATGCGCGTTGATCCTGTGTGGAAACACCTTCGTGCATGGTTCCCCATATTTCTATCGTCATGCTATATGTCTCTTTCTTCTTCCTCTGTTAGATCGCCATTGTTGTGGAGACGGAGACTTGAACTTGTAATAATAATTTTTGTTCCATGACCCAGTGGTGGTCACATCACAACAGGAAGTTCTGCACGACTCACTGGTGGGTCATATCTCAGAAGACGTGTTAGCCTGAGTGACTTGCTACAGGAGATGTATCTGGCCTCAGTTGCTGACGATTTTAGTTCGTAATGTCTAGAAGGGCTGCCCCTATTCGGAAATCCGAAGGTGTTACTTCCCATACCCTCGTGGATTGGACATAAATATGATGAAGGTACAAATACTTTCTGATCTCCCTCATAGGAATTTTAACGTGAGAAAGATAAAGAGATGCCTAGAGCGATGTGAAATCTACGAAGAACTTTAAAATCGGAGGTTAATTGAAGTGATTGGGAGAGTAGCGCGGTTGTTACGCGACCATTTATTAGTGGCAGAAATGTGAAATTGACGAGACCTATGACCCCAGATAGATCTTATATTTATGATTGTTGGGAAGTAAATGTTCTCAGTACTACACTGGGCCAGTGACTGGGTGTAAAAATATGCATGTGACAAGCCAAAGGCGTCGGAACACGTCCTTTTTCTCACCATAAAGGAACTTGACACCGTTAGGACTTAGGCCCAGGGGAGCTATCTGCTTTCACTCTTGATAGGCTTCACAATCGGAAATCTTTACAATATAGGTCAGTAAGATTAGTTTTAAGAAGCGTTTTATTTCAGCATGGGATGTTTAATCCTAATCTCTTTTCTTGAAACGTTTTCCAGGTCGTTTGCCGGGATGTCAGACGGCGGCCTCCGCCGCTTCAGCCAGCGGGGTGAGATGCCTAAAGGTACTGGTGTCTGCCAGGCGGCTCTCCGCCAGTCAGCCTGTCCGAGCCTACCTCCGTGCAGCACTGGCCTGCTTCTCCATTGCCCACGTAACCGCTTGGTCGCGACGGAGAAGAGGGAGGCGCCACGGTGTCACGTTTCCTTATGGTGAGAAAAAGGGCGTGTTCCGAAGCCCTTGGCTTGTCACAAGCATATCTTCTCACCTCCAGGTCACTTGACACCATTAGGACCTATTATTTTCAGGCCCAAAAAGGCAACAGTTGGCTGAGAGAGCGACCATGGATCAAGAAAGATTCAATATTACTAGGCGCTCAGACTCTGAAAGTCTGGTAATCGCAAGAGGATGGAAAGTCTGTGTGTATTTGTTGGGTGCCTGATCATGTTGACGTCGCGGGTAATGAGCTCGCCGACGAGGAGATGAGGCAGGTGTCCCTGTCGGATTTTCCCGCGGCACACCGTGCAGTCCCCTGCCGAGAATATTACCCACTAATCAAGTGAAACGTGCGCGAGCTATAGCAATCCCAATGGCTAGAGCAAAGAAATAAACTACGAACAATCAAAGAAACCGTCCGACAGTGGCACTAGTCAAATAGCGACGATCGCCAAATGGACGTCGGACTGTGCCATCTACGTATTGGGCACACAAGACTCACTCGCGACTATCTGCGGATGAGGCGTTTGCAACCCTACTGTGATGATTGCGTCGTACCTCTCACTGTCTTGCATTTAATGGCCGAGTGTCCCACTTTCTCCGACAGCGGAGGGAATGCTATCCGGACCTGCATGGTCGGGATGTCAACTACCTACTTCCTCCGAAAAATGCTTTCTGAGAAACCTCGCGGCCAATTTAATAGAAATGCCCTCATGACTTTTCTTACCAGATGTAACCGCTAGCTACCACAAACTGTGATGAATCCATTACGATAAATGCTATCATCAACTACGGCTCTGCCCGTTTCTTTGTGAATTACATATACTACATGTAAAATTAATAATATTCTCCTTACTACTTTATGCTACATAAAATGAGGCAAATTCTGCGCCCTAGCGGCGAACGAGCCTGTGGTTAAACACAGGAATAGTTCGGCGTGATATGGGCAGTGTGCCACTGAAGCGCTAGTGATAGTTTCTATTACTACTACTACCGGTTATCGCAGGTTTAACTTCAAGTAACGCTGGATAGTAGCTAGTTGGTAATCGGAGGGGGGATTGTGACACGGCGAGCGTGGCAGGCGGTTAGCTGCCTGCTTGCGCGTTGGGTGGGAGGCAAAGGTGATGCAAAGCCCTATGGAAAGGGAACTTCCGACCCCCTCCCCCCCCTTCATTATGGGGAAAGCAGGTACGGCCCTCAAAGGTGAGTAAGGCCGTATATAGAGGCTTGGAAGTTCTAGTCCGGGAGGAGAAAGCCACGGGAGTCAGGATATGGAGTAACCTCTGAAGGGCTAGCAAGGCGGATCCGGAGTTTCCATCTTCAAGGAACGGAGATAACGGTAGTTTGGTTGCGTCCTCGGATGGCGCGTCCGAATAGGTTTAGCGAAAGTAGGCCACTTGACCCCTGAACAGCAGATCTTTCGTTGGTCGAGGATCGTTCAAAAGTAAACTTTCTGGCGGAGGCGCCAGGGTCGTAAAATGAGGTGTACTCGAGGCCTGAGTGCCTCGTAGGGAAGTTCTTAGCTCCTATGGAGCCTATAGGTGAATGAAGTGACAATCGGTGAAAACCGAGGTCCGGAGTAGAAGGTGACCTCCAGTGTGTTGGGAGGAAGAGGATCTGAAAGGGTGGTCGGCAGCCGTGCGAGAGGATATCAAGTTGACCGAGGTAACACCTTGGAAGGCGTAGAAGGCAGGAGGGTTGGTTGACCCAATAACTTATGCAAAAGGTGGGAACGTTTCCAGAAGAGTATGGCTATGATGGGGAATCATTCTGGTAGCCAAAAGGTGGGTACCGTAAGGGGTCCGTCCACAGATTCCAAGATGTAGAAAAGTAGTCGAAGTCGAGAGGCTTAGTAATAGTCCTGCTTCATTATCCTAGGCTATTCTGCCTAAGGAATTTTTTACCAGTTTTTGGTAGGAGAAGAACAAGATAAGCTAAGGCTGTGGTGAGACACGAAATCTGGGAGGGTGCCTCTGCGCTAGGTCAGGGCGATGAATCTTTACAGAGCCAAGCGCACTCCGAAATCTTCGGAGGTGTTTAAGCCTGCCGTAATTTCGAGAAGTAGAGCTTTACGAAGGTAGAACGCGATTTTCTACCTGTTGTCCTGCTTTCGTTGAGGCGAGTTGCTGGAGTGGCGGCTGCCCGAAAGGTTTGCCCTCCCTATGAGGCTCTCAGGTTGTGGGATAGTAGTAAGAGTTTTAATAGCGCTACAGGGTATTGCACCGAACTATTCTTGTTATTTAACACAGGCTTGGGCGTCGTCAGGGCGCGGAATATGTCAAGAAGTTAATGTGGGGAGATTCCCATTAAGTTAACACAGCATATGTACTTCGCAAAGGAGATGATAGTCACAATTGCTGATGGCGCTTGTCGCGATGAGTTCATCACCGTTAACGAGGTTTTTTTTCTGACGAAGGAGGCCTTCCAAGCATCTCTGAGAATTGGCCACGAGGTAGATAGCGGTAATCCGAGGCTTTGTAGCGAAGGCGCGTCGATGCGCCGAGCTAACGGCGTAACTGCCCAGTGTGGGCAAGTCTTTGCTGAAAGGCGCGACCCGATGCTAGGTGATCCGGCTTGCTGGCAGCCCGATGAGAGCGGAAGTCGTAGGAGGTTTGTCTGGTCGGGCCCCGGAAATAATATATTCTTTGAAAAAGCGAGGTGCTAACGTTTGTAGACATCCCAAACCCGCACAACTGCGTGTCCTTCCATCTAATATTCATTGGTTAAGCAGGATAGGCATGGTTTGTATTACGAGAATTTGGCCGGTGCCGATGCGACCCAAGGAATAGCCGTGGATTAGCTGGCCATATCCGAAGTTTTGCTCTCCCAAAGAGGGAGGTCTTCTATTACGAGGGATTCTGTCATTGACAGGTTACGATCATGTACTGCAGGTGTACGGATCGTCGTCGTCGTGTAGAGGTGATAAATCGCATACTCAGCGAGATGTTGCCGTTGAGGTTGGGGATAGGAGTTTTGTGAGGGCCCTTGAAGGTGAGACGTGTTATGAAGGACTGTACAGCGAGTGGCCCGATGTGGGGCCAGGACCCTTTTTATTAACTGGGTCGACCAGGTATTCCTGTAGCCCCGGTGTCTTGAGATACTTGTGCGGAGCTTTGCAGACGTAACCACGTTACGGGAACGCTGTTTTTGACTGGATCTATGAGATAGACGCGTCTTGAGCGAACAGTTTAGAAAAGTACTAGATTCGATCTTGGGGCTGCTTGCAGCAGGGTGTTTCAAGCTTGGGAGGGTCACCGTTCATGTAAAGGGTGTGTAGGGGTTATCTTGCCACTGAGGCAGTAATGGGTTATTGCCACTGGGGGCAGACACAAAGGCTCTGTTCTGGCCTGGATAGACGGTCTGGCATACGGTGGTCTGCCGGTGCCTATACTCAGAGTAGAAGGCTCTGTACCAGCGTCTGTATATTAAGCTCAATCCCTGATTCGTCCAAGCAACCGCTAGTGGGGGAGTATAGCCTGTACCGGAGTCTCAGTGGGGTGAGGCCATCGTCTGTAAGTGATAACTTCTGGTCCATATCGTTGAACAGGAGACTCTGATATTCCTCCATGTTCGAGGCTAACGGGCACTGAGTGTTGTGGCCTCGAGAACTGGGTAATGGCTAGACGAGGTCTAAGCTAAACTCGCCCGCATATGCGTCCCGGAAGTGGTCCTTGATATCGTATTAAAGAAACTGTCATCTGATTGTATAGTCAAGACTCGTGGGCGACGAGGTATCAGGCTCTAGCGACTTTTTCAAACGACTCAGGAGTAGAGAGCTTTTCACACAGTTAAACGGGAAGTGAGCTTTGTCGGGCTGGCAGCTCGGTCAGCTGGATGAGGTTCTGATTACCGGAGACTGAAAGGTTCCGCGAGCAGGTCTAAG
Organism: Parhyale hawaiensis; assembly: GCA_001587735.2. NCBI lineage: Eukaryota > Metazoa > Arthropoda > Malacostraca > Amphipoda > Hyalidae > Parhyale > Parhyale hawaiensis. The sequence goes on along the minus strand of LQNS02277096.1, from coordinate 7,898,841 downwards.
ATTACAAGTACTGAGGTCCAGAACTTAGTGATAGTCGGGGAGTCACAGGACCAGTGCTTGGTTGTCAAGTTTCACTGGCAAACCTCCTGTGTCAGTGTCAGCCGTGCTTAAGGATGTTGCTCTGTAGTCAAGAATCACAGTTCAGAGATATCTTGATGCTTCTAGAGCGAAGCGGACTCCCGCAAGTAAAGACAGGAAGGCTGCAGTAAGGTGGGTTGCCGTCTAAGGCGAGCCCTGAGCCGAAGAAGAGCCGTAGTGTAATTGAAGAATAAAGTAGCTGGTTGATAGGCTGGAGTCGAGTGCTCATAGCAAGACTTGCTGCTTCCAAGAGCGAGATGGATTACTTGCCAAAGAGAGACTCTGAACGTCGTATGACGCTCTCACAAGTACTCGAGAAAGATCACAAGATCTTCATTTCTTGATGGCTGGAGCGAGGGTAAGAAGACTACGGCAGGCATTCCTTCCTTCTGCAGGAGGTAGGCTTGTGTTGCTTGTGCCTCAGCCTTATGCATGTGTCCTTAGGCGGAACTCTTATAGGCGCCCAGGCCCAATCCGAGTCAGTACGTAAACACAAAGATAGCATAATAATCGGTTCTTGCAGGAGTGGCAGCTCGAAGTTGATGCGTGAAGTCAAGACGGCGATACCATTATTAAACTTGGATTACACTTTTTCTGAGACACCCTGTATGCCGAGTGGGGATGCACACGCGTGCTTCCAGAAAGTGCCGTTTTAGGCCCAGAGTCTAATCTGGAGGAAGGAGCTAAGAATTTGGTGACCTACGCTTCAGAACGGGGCAATCGTCCGTCCGTAACAGTGAGGTCTGGGCACCCTGAGAATTGTATTCCCAAAGCGTAGCCAATGAGGTCGTGAGATGTATACTCTCCGGTAGGCGAGTACCTCTGCCGGGTATTCCTTATTACTGCCTGGTACCAGATAAGCCAAGGTAGCTAGAGAAGGTCGTGATGGCTCGGGAGGCACTGGTTGTTGTTGTTGTAGTTACGTAGGGGGCGGCTCCGGAGGGGGTCGGGCGTGTGGCGGAAGGTATGAGAAGGAAGGTAGGGAAGACAAGAAGTCATGCACAGATAGA
>LQNS02277096.1:7868774-7881634 GCA_001587735.2 Parhyale hawaiensis | reverse complement strand
TCGTGGACTTTGTGGACTTGGTAGACTTTGTGGGCTTGGTGAATATAGAAGTATTGTGGAATTTTTCGATAGGATGGTAAGATGTTTTCAAATACATATTTTCATGACTTATTCAACAAAAGGGTTGCGTTTGGTGCACTAGTAATGATAATAATAATCTAACCAAAGCTACCCTCATTGACACAAACTATTAGATAGGCTCCTTACCTATTACGTAGCCCTGGACGTGAACGTATGCCTCTTTTTTTTTAGAGCAAGATCGTTTAGTTATGAATGCAATCTATTATTAGCTGTAGCTAATTCATTTATGTAATGGCTATGCAAACTAATCATCGAGCCACTACTGCTGAGGATGCAGTGGTCCTATCATCTACTTCTGTTCCTGGTAAGTCTGGAACAATAATCTGTAACCCTGCTATTATTATTGTTACTACTACTACCACCACCACCAATGCATTTCATTGCATATATATATATATATATATATATATATATTAGAGCAATGCCAGTATATACCTGTTGCACCGACTGAATTTTTCTATGTCTTATCAATATCGGTTAGGCTACTTGTGGTCAAAGCCTTAAATTATATGCCTCGAGGTGCAAAGAGAACGACCGAGAGTCTGACAGGAGCAATTTTTGCAGTTTTGCATACAAAACTTTATAGCTAACTGCAATTCTGCATAAAAAAGCCCTTAATCGAAATTAGCAGGTGCCTGCCTTATCTAGTGCTAATGATATTTCTAATGCTATTTTTGGCTGCAGAATTATTTCGATTTCCAAATGAGTAAACACAAAGTATGAATATGGTGGTAATAATTACGTTTCTTTATTTACAGCACTACCTCGAAGAGAGGAGGTCATTATCGACCCTAGCAAAGTGGAGCCTGTTGTTATCAAAGAAGAATTTATGGACCAACAAGTGAGAATTGTCTCGATTGAAATTATGTCGACTGCCCGCTTAGTGTAACTAGATGGAGTTCTAGAAAAATAATTGTCTTCTAGTTTGCTATGTTGCTTGCTAATTGGCCACATGCCAATTGAGGCCCTTTTCCAATGTTGGTAGTACTATATAATTGTACCATAGCAGTGTCAAACTCAAGAACAAACCCCCAGTAGCCCGATAGATCGAAACTTCAACTCTGAAGGCAGTTTAATGAAATGCTGCGTATTTTTCAAGTTGATATCATGAAAAAATTCTCTGCACTGCTGCTATTCATTTCCTGAGTTCCATGGCTATAAGATGGCCTAATAATGTTGCAAGGGTTTCATAGTAATATCGCTGGAAGGGCTCCTCATTAGCTTTGAGTTAAGAGTGCTTTTAGTCAACAATATTTGTTCATTACGCCTTTTCTCATTGAGCTTACTACTAGTAGTGCCTAATTTCCCTAGAAGGGCTCCTTATTACGATTGTTAAGAGCTTTTTTTCAACATTATTAGTTAACTACACATTTTCTCATGGAGCTTGCTACAAAGTGTTCTCATTAACTTAACTGCAAGTTCTTCCGTTAGAATCATCACAAGTTTTTTCACTAACGTACCGTTATTCACAATTTCAGGTTTACATGGAAGACTCTCCATCCCAAACCATACTTTCTGATGGGCCAAGTGTCAGTTGCACAGCAGCAGCTTCCGTAAAGACAGGGCCTACAGAAAGTGATGAGGAGAAGCCTGTCGTTGCTGCACTGTGCGCTACTGACTCCTTCGAGTCCCCAGGTACGTCTTTTGTAGCTTTGCCTATGCTTTGTTGGGGCCCAGGAGGTTTACATTGCGAGGTGTCTTCATTCCCATCTACGCACGTTGCTCCGCTGTGAGAACAACCTGGGAGTGGGTGCTGCTTGTCTTTTAAAGTATTTATCCCTTCTTTCTTCATGAAATACCGTATGCAAATTCTTTAGGTTTCAACATTGCCTTCATTTTTGTAGTCTTGGAGATAGTAACCCAATTTATGTTTTGTAACAACACTGCTGTTGCAGGGAAGCCCTAAACTGACTCATCTGTTCAAGTATAGAATTACTATTAAATGATTCTTGTAGTCACTCTTTGTTAGACTAATCCGCATGACGATGCTAACCGGGAGAAATCTTTCAAATTGTCGTACTGGAATATTAGTATCTAACTTTAATAGGTCATGAATAAAGAAAGGCCCTGTTAATCTCTACCAACCAGAGGAGGCAGAAGTCTCACGTAAAGTTTACTTACACTATTGGCGGCCAGTCTCATGTACCTGAATAAGTCGCAAAGAGCACCGACTTAACTTTACCAGTAAGTAACATCAGGAGTGCCTACCAAATGTAAACTCCTGCTTCAAGGCATTAACATCATTTATTATCTCGTACACAGTGGATGCACCTAACGAGGTTTTATTTAGCCTTAATTCGAGAATTCTGGACTGGTAGCTAGTGTGAAGAGCAGGAGTAGTTGGTGTCGAGAGTCAATTTGGGATACCTTGCCGTGCTTCGTCTGGCCTCTCGGTGCTGGAGTGCTCCACACAGTGTAAATTCTCAGCGTAGGCTACCGACCGGGAATCGAACCCGGGCCTCTCTTGGTGCGATGCCGACCCGTTGTCACTTTACCACCGAGAGGGTAGCCTCTTCATAGTATAAAATTCAAAGATGTTCTACAAGGAAAGGAAGCGTCAGACTATCTCCCTGAAAGATCGAAGACTGCTGAAGTACCTATACTCCCCAAACACAATCTTCTAAAAGATTTTCACCTGTCTCGTGCCCTGGCCTGGCAAAGTGTGCAGTCAGAACCAATATCTTTGCTATCTTGCGTAGCCTCTATTCCAGTTTGGGTGCCAGCCTCTAGCTACGACCGTGACTGTTTACAATAATTTTGTTCAATTCCAGATAGTGCCACAACCTCTGCTACAGTCAAACAAGAGGTTACAGTTGCATGGACAGAGAAGATCCTCTTCAACTGTGCACAGTGCGATTTCTCCTCGGATTGTCTGAACGACATGCAAAAACACGTCCTTGTGACCCACCGCGATAAACACTACAACTGCCCAGACTGTGAGTACGTTGCTGCAACCCAGCGAGAGCTGCGGGACCACGTCAAGATACACAGCTACCAATGCCACCCCTGTCCGGAGTGTGAGTACGTTGCTTCCACCCACCGAAACCTGCGGCACCACGCCAAGATTCACCGTTACGAACGCCTCACCTGTAAAGACTGTGAGTACGTAGCTACCACCAAGCGAGAGCTGCGGGACCACGTTAAGATACACCGCCACCAACGCCTCACTTGTCCCGACTGTGAGCACGTTGCTGAAACCCAGAGCAAGCTGGAGGATCACGTAAAGACGCATCACTACGATCAATGCAAGCGCCATACTTGTCCAGACTGTGGGTACGTTCTGATAAGCAAGTACAAGCTGCGGGACCACATCGCTGCAAAACACTCCCTCTATAAACCGTTCCCGTGCCTGCAGTGTAACTACAGTGCGAGCACAACGAGTTCCTTACAGAACCACTTGGTCGCTAAACACTCCACGGACCGTCCGCACAAATGTCCCGACTGTCAATACGCTGGGCCAACTAAACGGCATTTGATGGCACATGTAAAGAGATGTCGCAAAAACCACTCGAACCCCTCCGACTGCGGTAATTTCGATGAAGGGTTGGTAAAGAAGATGTGTCCGAAGCCCGACGTAGCATCCCGTGATGCCCCAGCAACCGTGTTTCAGTGCTCAGAGTGTGAGTACTCGACCGAGGTAAAACGTCGCCTGGTGATCCATATCGCGTCTCGTCACACGCGTAAGAACCCGTACAAATGCCCTATGTGTGACTATACTACTTGCGTAGCCTACCATTATAAAGATCATGTAAAGCATGTCCACTCGAGCGAGAAACCATTGAAGTGTTCACATTGCACTTACTGCACTAGCTACCGTCGGAATTTGAAAAAGCACATCAAAACAAAACATTCGACAGAAATACCGTTCAAGTGCAGCGAGTGCGATTACGGCACGGCGTCGAACGATGCTTTCAGGAAACACATCGCAGCAAAACACAACGGAGAGAAAAGGTATAGCTGCTCCCAGTGCAATTTTGCCGCGGTGACGAAATTTATACTAAAATTACACACGGATGCCAAACACGCAAGCGCCAGCGAAAAAGTATTTACATGTGCAGAGTGTGACTTTGCAACGTCTGTCAAGTATAAACTGAAGTATCACATATTGTCGAAGCACTCGGACGTGAAGCGACACCAATGCAAACTCTGCAGCTACTCCTCGATGAAACTTTACAATTTCCGTCGACACATGGAAGCCAAGCATTCTACATAGAATGCAGGCACTCTTCATATGGAACATCTATCAATATTTTTACCTAGAATGTCACATGGCTTCAAAGCATACAAGAAACTAGTGTACTGTAAGAGCGCATACCTCCGTCAAGCGAGGCATTGTTGACAAAAAAATTCAAATTTTTCTTGAAAATTTTCAGCATTTCCATTTTATTATCACGAAAATTTGATTATTTGTGCCTTAGAACAGTTCCTGTATTTTATTTATTTACTTTTGTTAGGATCCGTCGGTAACATTTTCAACATGTTCTAATGAACACTAAGAAAAGATATACCTAGTCAAATCCACGACAAAAGAGCCAACCGATTATCACAAAAAATTTGGTCAATCGTGCCTTTAATCATTTCTAACAATTCTTACAAATTTCAAGCAGATCCATGCATAACTTTTTGAATTAGGCCTATATTTCAAAACTATATATTTATTCATCTGTCCACTTTTCTAAAAATTCTTAAAAATTTCATGGAGACTCATTCGTAACTTTTTGAGTTATGTTTCCAACAAAAATAAAGACGAGCTGACAAATGGGCTAACAGATCACAAAAAAGTTTGGTAGTTGCTCTTCGTATCATTCTAAACAATTTATAGAAATTTCACTGAAGATCCGTTTATAACTGTTAGAGTTAGCTATGAATCTATTAAAAAAAGACAGACGAACATTCAGACAGCTGGTTGAACGCATCTTCACCCAAAGTTAATCATCTTTTCCTCCAAATATACTAACATTTCCCGTCAATTTCGTAGAGTGTCGTCCAAAACTTCTTTGAATTATTTTGGTGACAGACAAACTGGACAAAAACATAACTTCCGCAGCCGAGGTAATAAAAGCATTCAGTTATTCTCGATGCGAATTCTCTTTGGTCAAGAAGCTCCGAGACGCCATTTGCGAGTCTCGCACTCCGAAAGTGCTTCTTGGTCCTACTGATAACCGCGGGACCCTGTTGTGCACTAATATATTTTGGTTATTATGTATATATGTACGTGTACTTCCGACCATATTCTGCAACGCTAGTCTTGCGAACATGTTCTCTCAACTCAGCCTCCGAATCTGTTCCGTATCACCAGCAGAAAAGCTCTGATTCACTCCAAATTTATAGAGATTGCTGAAACATAACTGATATAAGCTAAATAATCTGACGTGATAACTGATTGCACTATATGTTCGTACAGGCACACACTGTGTCCACAATTGCATCACTAAATATGGGATCACTTGTCCCGAGGATGAGCCATGCTATGCCATGGGAGGCTGTTCTCATCCGTATCATATGTTTCGCGACAATTTTTTCGTCTCCATTATGCTTCCTTTCTCTAGTAGACCATTTCTTTCTATGCTCTTCTTTCCCGACTTCCTGCTCCAGTCGTTTCTTCTCCTTCTATTTCCACGCTTTGCTGCGCTTATTACATGCCCCTTTTTTTCTCCTTTCACAAATGGAATCTACTGTTATAATATTATGTGCACCTTCTCACTCCTCTATTTGTGACCACGCCTATCAGTGCTATAGTCCAGTTTCTGCTAATGTTCTTAAAATTCTCTCGTCTGTTAAAAGTACTGTAGTCACTACTTGCGCGGTGAAGAATCGTAGAATTGCTCTGTACATTTTTCAAATATAAGCCAGAACTGAATGATATGCAAAGTGCAACTCCGCTCTTTGTCACAGGCCCCTCATATATTAGGTTTTAAATAGAAACTTCAAACTTGTATTAGTTGTATATATACTGTAAATTTGTGTAGTGTACTGCCTCAAGTTTTCTTGATTTCAAAATTCTACTGATGGTGGACAAAATGTGTCCAAAAGGTCCTTTTTATTCATATCTGAAAAGTTTGTGATTTCGCCGAATTTCTGCAAAATAGCAATTTTTACTTCCTATCTCGCTTCTCTGTGCTTAATTCAACTTAATATCCAAGTCATAGTATGGTAGATACATGCCTGTTGGATTACTACTACTGAAAGGACTATTGAGTCGTGAATGTTCTTGCGTAAGTGCAATAATTTTCCTCTCTCAGGCCCTGTACTCCAGTACATGGGACTTGAACAATTATAATTTTTTATGATAACGATGATATGAAGCCTTGTGCAATTGATATCGTCGGACGGGGTGAGTTGAAAAAAATCAGGAAAAAATAAACATGACTTGGCTACCAAACCTATATAAACGTTGACACATAAAAGATGGTTAAGTAGGGAAAGGGAGAAAATTTGTGAAGGGTTTAAAAATTGTCTTATCTCACCCCACTACCAAAAGGGGCTCAACTCACTCCACCGACACTACCAGGAGGTATATTATTAGTTGATAACAGTCGCCATGCTTCTATTTCCTTAGAATAATAGGTACGCATTGTCCTCGAATTATATAGCTATTTGGTGTAGACATTGTTGTGACATTGTGTTGTTGTTGAAATATACATAGGTTATCATGTCAGATCTTGACCAGCCTATGTCTCATACCTCCCAGAATAGTTTGTAAATAATAGAGAGCCACCTTCGAACAAGCAGAGTTATAATAAGATAAATAGAATGTAATTGGAGTAGGAGCCTTGCACGAGCGGGGTCTCTGAAAACAAAGGAAGGGAAATAGCAGCTTTACAATGATAACCGGTGCCGCAATAAGTGAAAATGTACTTTTACGTTTTTACTAGGGGCTTTGTACACTCCCCCGGCGCAATGCTGTTGTATTATATAACTGAAAGATACCATGAGCGGTTTTATTAGTTTTCATTTTCATCTTTTACTGTAATAAGTACGCATATTCGGCCTATGCTGTATGCAATTGCTAGATTTCCCTAGGTAGTCTGACCGAGAAGACCTGCTTCCCTGAGATACACACAGGGCAACTCCACAGTCCCGAACGCCTGCAGTGTCGTGCTATGGGAAGTAGAGCCCCAGGGAGATCCCATAGACCTGGAATATTTTCTATGTTCATTTTTACTCTGTTTGCTTCTGTTACTATGGATCTCTCGCTGTTTCTATCCTGACATGCTACTCCCTTGCTTGGTAGGAGGAAAGTTAACTTGTCCGCACCCACTGAGTGAGATCTCCACATGCAATGGTTCGTGGTTGATAGATGCTCACCTGAGAAGTGCACGGCTGTAGTCCACCACAGATTGTCAGAGCTAAGGCGTTTGACTCGGAAGACTAGTGCAAAAACTGTCACCCCCAACTATCCCGATTTCTAGCTGGCTCAGTATCCCGCAGTACCCTAGCGTCTGAATGTCAGAAGTCCTGACTTGGTTAACCAAGCACCAAAGGATCCTCCGTAGCGTGTTTAAGGCTGACGCTGTAACAGTCTACCGCTGCAGGTTCTCCCATTTTTGTCGGTACACTACACGACCGTCGTGTTTCGTCCCTTACGAGACCGCGCAGTTGCTATAGCAGCTTTCACTAACATACAAAACATATTCATAGTAAAGGTAATGTAGTTAATAATGATAATGGTGTCCTAATAACACCTACGATGTTAGTGATCGCGATGGATCAAAATAACAATAGCAAAAGTATATACATTAAAACTACAGTGCTGCGAATTACTACTAAAATTCATCAGTTCGAGTCAGTACCTGATCCTGTAAGATCGCTAGGTACTGCAGTCTTCTTCTAATCAGGGTTGCAGAGTCAGTAAATTTTGGGAGGCGGAAATTAGCGAGAACATGAGATGGCAATCGGTGAAACTGGGCCTAGTTTGTTGAGAAAAGAGTCTGAGTCAGTAACAGACTAATCGCCAGAGTCGGATTTTGTCCAACCAGCTCTGTAACCCTGCTTCTAATACCTGCCACTTTGTCTGAGTTACGGTATTTTGAGTAGCCCCAAAGAGTACCTTGACCGGTCTGAAGTCTCTACGAACGCTCGCAAGATATCAGAGCGCGCCATAAACCCCAAGATTCCTACATGGATTGAGACTTTAGTATATAATTGTCTACAGATAGCGGATAAGGTTTTGCTTCCCCTAAAAGTGCTCTAATTTTGACAATTGGAAGCATCTCATAAATCCGACCGAATCGACCAAGGCCTGCTAAAGTTCAGGCCTGGGTTTGTGTCTCGAAAATGGTCCGATCACGTACGTTCTGGATAATTTATTAGACTCCGCCTAATGTTTCTGGTACCAATTCTGTATATTTCGTGCATATCCGGCTAGAAAACTCTTAAGTATTGTAGTTTGTAACCCTTAACTAAGTAAAATAAAGCTTTCTATCCAGATAAACCCGAAATATGCAGGATGTGTCTCAAAAATTTCAAGCTGCATCTAATTATTTATCCATGGACTGTACGTAATTAGACCGTTTTCGAGACACAGACCCAGGCCTGTACTTGCAGAGGCTTTAGATGGACCCACACGCAACTGGGGTTCGCACACCCCAGTTAGTGAATCCCTGACCTAATATTTACCTATTTCTATGCAAAAACCTACGTAGGAAAAGTGCCGGCATGGTATGTGGCCTATACCTGAGATGCAGGTGTAATATATGTGGATTTTAGTTAAGAATCTATTCTCGAGATGCAGGTATAATATATGTGGATTTTAGTTAAGAATCTATTCTCACAGAACCAAACCTATTCGTACCTGTCATAACCCACCTTATTTTAAAGTACCTCAGCATGTACTGTGAGATAGGCCCGTATAATTCCGGGATCTAAACGAATGCTCCCTTTTTAAGTGAAATTGTTCAGGTACGAATGACGTGCAATATAAGCGATAAATAAGCGGTATAGATGATGGCTATGCAGAGTTCTCATCCAGCCGCTGCCACTGAGGATGCATCGCTTCCTTCATCCACTTCTGCTCATGGTGAGTGATGCATATTGATTTCGTGACGATTGTTTGTTTGAAATAACGTTGGAGTGAGACATTTTAGAGTGCTCACCAGAGATCGAAGTCTGATATTTTGGGGGACCAGTGTCGAAATCGGACACTTTTGGGACCAGGGGTCGAAGTCGGAAACTGGTTGACACCAGGAAGCGAAGCAGGCAAAACGAGCCTATTTTATTAAGAAACGGAAGCAGACTTGACAATTATTGGGGTTTAAGTCCAAGTTAGAAATTGCCTGGACCAAGGAACCGGCGTTGGAGTTTGTACGTCCGATTCCTCTGGTATGAAAAAGTATGTTAGCAACAGTGAATTATTGATGTATGGAACTCTGTGCATTTAATATGAGGCCCTTAGAATCATAGTATGCACGGCACCAGTGCCATTGTCAACATTAGGCTATCCATTATTACGGTATCACTGTAGCTACTTTGAAACACGAGCATCTTAAAAGCTACCTAATGGTACTATCCCTGTTAATGCTGTATCGAAAGCCTAAAGGATATAAGTGTCGTCATATAATTTCAAATGATGACGAAAATGATAATGGAATGATGGGTTGCAGTGGTCATAGCTTTTGGTACTGCATGGTTCCAAGCGCCTCTTTTAGAGACATGGGTAATAAAAAGCAGTCTCCCTAATTTCATCCGCTAACCTAGCATTTCCTTATATCCATCTGTGCTGGAGCGTTACCCATTCTTGTTTGACCCATCAAATTTTCATTTACCGTGGTTAAGAAACTTCGGTAGGCAACGTTGAGGATTTGGTTGGAACTGTCAAAGGAAATCTCAACCACATGCGTTCGTTTCGATGCAGATAAGTGTTCAGTAAGCTAGGCCTAACCTGAGAGGAATGCGAAGCTGCAGTCAACTATAGATTGTCGGAGCTAAGGCGTTAAAGATGGAAGACGCAAATGATAACTACAAATTCCAGATCGTCCCCATTGTTGGTCAAGTGAGTGCCCTCACAATGGAATATGAATGACAGAGGCACTGATGCTACAAACACAAACCGCAAGACGTCACCTTCTTGGCTAGGAATCGAATATCTAATCTCGAGACAACGAGCGCAGCACCCTGTGTGATACTGGCCTTCAGATCACTCTGTACAGATCAGCTCTTTAGGTTACTCGTTATTCATTTGTATGATTCTTTTGTTGCCAGTAATTGAAATACTGTAGATGTTCCTGAGCCACTAGCTACCTACTTCACCGTAACCCGGGCCTCAAAGGTCGTTACCGCCTTTTGAGTACACAACTTGTAACCCGGAAATGGTGGTTTCAACGCGCCCCTGCTTTGCTCTCTATGAAATCCTGCTTAAATTAAGATTGGTTTTGTCTTAGTTTGGGAGCAACTGCGTGAATTTCTCTATCTACGCCAGAGCCAGGAGACTGAGAAACCAAGCTAGCAAGAAACTGTGTTATTATTATTATTCAAGTGAGGTAGAATATTTTTGATGGTAAATAATACTGTTTGTAGCCTGTGTATTTTCGAGCACCAATACTATCATTTGGCTGTGCAGGATCGGCTGCGGCCGTCAAAGCAGAGCCGACTGAGAGTCCCTTCGAGTCCGTCTTTGTGAAGGAAGAATTGCCGTCCTCTACTGACTGTCAAGTGAGTCAGTTTCTGTAGTATCTAATAAAAACTATCTATGTTGTATATCTGTTTTCCCTCCGTTAGTTGATATGACAGTGACGCTTTCATCAGCATTAGATAGATGGAAAATTAGGTCATCCTTGAGGTATCCTTGATACAACCTGGGAAGGGATCAATAGGAAAAGGAGTCAAGTTAAAGTTGCTACTGCTGACATGTGTTAAGAAGATTCACTGCCGGACTTGGAACATTTTTCACCCTTCGTATTTATGATACGGGTCCGAGGGCATCACAGTTGAGGAAGAATGCTTTTCTCTATAGAATTTTCACCAGTTCCTTCAGTCTTAGGGGAATATTAAGATGATACGCATTTAAGAAGTCAGAAGAACATTGCTTTTGTTCTGTGGAATTTCTACGAGTTCCAGCTAGTTGTTATTATTGCTAGTGTGCTAATGCTTCTGACCAAAAATTTATTATATAGGTATGTATATTGCCACTAGTGGCCGACTCCTTCATCGAACGACGGCAGGAAAGGAAAAAATTACTGCTACGAGGCCGTGTTTCCTTTTGTTCTCGGGAAAGTTGTTACTATATCCTTCTATGGTTTACTGAATTTAGGCATCATGAACTCTGAGAAAAATCATATCAGCAGTGGATACTAAATACAGTCTGATACCCTATAGAGGTACTTTAACTAGTTGTTTTCATACCTTCAGCATAAAAAAAAATTAGCGAGGAAACTACCTCTGGTATTTCAGCCGCTGAATTTTCTGCTATCTAATCTTTGTGTTGGGAAGGAGACATGCAAGCAATCAACAACTCTGTGTTTTATTATGAAAAAGGGATTCGTAGATCGAGCTTGTGGTGACACTCTGCTATTCGTATTGCATCCATTAACTGTAAGTAGAACCGACATACGTTGGAACCTCCCAACCCACTGCTTGTCTGCCCTCACGTGCTCTTCCAGCGTAGCCCAGAAGGGTATTTGCAGCATCGAGACACCTCCACCTCTTTACTAGCCAGCGGTCACGCCGTTACTGAGCTGCTCTTGGTGCCGCAACTAGGGCTGCCCATGGTTTTTTGAGAAAACCCATAATTTTGGGGGAAATCCCAGGTTTTGGCAACCCTGGGTATGGAAGAACAGATACACAGACACACTGAAAACTCTATATCCCACTGGATACTCCGAGGGCTGTAGCTAATTGTTAAGAGCGCATGCAATGCCAGTTAAGCTGAACAGTACCGTCCTTTATTCTACTTGTGGTCGCGAAAATGTATTATCAACCTAACTAATAACCGAGGGAGTCCTCGGAATATGCGCATCGCGCTCCATTTCCGCGGCGAGTAAGTCGTGTTTTCGTATGCCGACATCAAAATGCTTGTCTAAAAAATAGGATGAGGTGTGCGTTCGATTAGCCACTGAAATTGAGGTTGACATATCCGAAAGTTTAGGCAACTGCCCTGGAACGGCCCGTTAAATTGAGTAATAGGCATGGACCTTTAATCGGTTATTCTTGAGGCCTCCCGGAACTCAATGTCGCTCCGTGAAATGGAGTTTCAGCAAGGGTTGCGGAGTCAAAGTCTGAGCTTGAACCATCCGACTCCACAACCCTGGTATCAGCTGGCTCCTAACGTGCTGCTTCTGACAATTTCAACACGACTCGGAGTAGCAAGGCCAAAACTCCTGTCTAAAGTAAGTCAAACCTCAAAGTTTTAATTTCGGTGTCTGGTTGAACTCGCCTCCATTCTGTTAGCGATTCCATAATCAGTCGGGGGAAATAGTGTAGCTATCATTAATACGGTCTCCATCAGGAACAGATGAACTCGCCTCCATTCTGTTAGCGGTTCCATAATCAGTCGGGGGAAATACTGTAGCTATCATTAATACGGTCTCCATCAGGAACAGATGAACTCGCCTCCATTCTGTTAGCGGTTCCATAATCAGTCGGGGGAAATACTGTAGCTATCATTAATACGGTCTCCATCAGGAACAGATGAACACACCTCCATGCTGTTAGCGGTTCCATAATCAGTCGGGGGAAATACTGTAGATGTCATTAATACGGTCTCCATCAGGAACAGATGAACTCGCCTCCACTCTGTTAACGGTTCCATAATCAGTTGAGGAAAATAATGTAGCTATCATTAA
>LQNS02277096.1:7850038-7868315 GCA_001587735.2 Parhyale hawaiensis | reverse complement strand
GGGGAAATACTGTAGCTATCATTAATACGGTCTCCATCCTGATGAACTCGCCTCCATTCTGTTAGCGGTTCCATAATCAGTCGAGGGGGGGGGGGGGAAATACTGTAGCTATCATTAATACGGTCTCCATCAGGAACAGATGAAATCGCTTCCATTCTGTTAGCGGTTCCCCTCAGGGGGCATAGGATGGACCATAGGCCATAGGGTTAGTTTAGGTTCGTCCTTCCTATGCCATGGGGCCAAGCAACCCCAGGGGCCCGTATAGGTTACCTCAGCCATTAGCTAGGCCTTCGGGTCGTTTCTCTTTCGTTCCCGCTTTGTTTCCTTCCCGATTTCATACTCCTACTTGCTCATGCTTTATTCTGTTCTTCCTCTTCTTTCCCGACTTGCTGTTCCCATGCGCGTTCATCCTGTATGAGAACACCTTCATGCATGGGTTACCCGTTTCTCTTGACATAGCTTACTGTATGTCTTTTCCTCTTTCCTCTGTGATATTGTTCTCCTCGGAAATGGAGGCTTGAACTCCCCAACTATAACTAGAACTAACTTCAGTTAGCAGTTCCATAATCAGTTGGTACGCTTACAGTATTAGACGGGGGGAAAATAGTGTAGCTATCATTAAAACGGTCTCCATCAGGAAAAGCTGCAGTCAGTTCGAAGCTGCTTCTCTTCACAGAGCACAAATCTGCTGTCCCACTTGCAACTTTTTTCCACACTTCGTAGCCGTATTGCTCGGCCAGGCGTATATGAAAAATGGCATTTGGTTCTGTTGAATTTCTACAGGTCGCTCGTAGTACTTATCAGCACGACTGCCATTTTTACATGCGTATGATAAGAAAAGCCTACGTTAGTGTTTTTATAACTGATTTGATTTACAGAAAAACCTGCACTTGAACACACCGACTGATGCGTCTGTGGCAGACGCAACAATCAACGCGTGTCTCTTCGTCAAGGCGGAGATTGAGAGCGATGACGAGACCAAGCCCACATCGCTTCTCTCTCCGCTTAAGCGTTCCCATTCCGAAATCAGTCCTCAAGAAGAAGAGGACGAAATTAAAGGTACCTAACTATCTACTCTTAAGCGCTTTTATTTGTAGCAATATACGAAGCTGTCTAAGCCATGGAAGTAATGAAGAAGGACGTGATAGTGCAGAGTTATGAATGAATAACTGCGGTAAATATTGCGCGTAGATTCGACCTCATTCATATAGGTACGGTACCGTAACTTCTCTCTCTGGGGCATAGGATGGGCCTCAGCACATGGAATTACATTAGCTTAGGTTCACCCATTTTATGTTATGGGGAGCAGCGCCCCAAGGGGGACCCTCTAGCACGTTTCCTACGACGCTCGCGCCCACAGTTCAGTTACTAAAGAGAGTTACAGTATATGAGATCTAAGCGAACATGCGGGCGGTAATTTTCAGCCAATCAGCGACCGCCTTGACTCCGATGTCACTACTCTGCAGTGAACAAAGGAAGTCACAGCTCACTTACTAAAGAAAGTTATATCAGACTTGGAGAGTAGCTATTCAAATTAAACTCGATTCTCAGCTTTTCTTAATAATGCATAACGTGAAGTAGCATAATCTGACATGAACAGATATTTTATTGCACTGCATATTCATCTGTAGCGTCATGAAAAAGTTTGAAAATGCTTACTTTTTCCTGTCGTCTACACGCCGCCCCTCCAGTCGGAGCTATGTGCGCTTGAAACAAGTTGCGCTATTGGCAGATATTTGTGTGTGACGTCACTATTCTACAACTGCACGCAATACTTGTCTCACATAACTTTCTTTAATAAGTGAACTGTGGTCGCGCTTGCTTGCCGCCTCTTACTGCGACGGAACTTCAGCTGTCAAAACTTCAGTTGCACATAAAAGAGAGAAGTGGGAGGTTGCTGGTGTAAATCGCTCACAGCCGAGATTTGTTTGAGGTACGTAAAGAAAACAGTGCCCATTATTGAGTGACATCGCAGTCTGCTTAGGATTTCTTCTTGTAAAACGACTGAGAACCTTTGGCATGTAATCTATGATTATAGACAATTTATAGTTGTAAAATCGATTATATATAATTTTAATTGGGGTGTTTCTTGGTCAGCAGGTGCCGTTATGGAAGCTTCTAGCTTTTATGGAGGAGGCAAAAAAAGGATTTTGCAAGAAGATTCAGATTTTGAAGATGACGGCCCTTCATTGACTGCAGAAAAATTTTCTGGCTCTGAATGTATCGGCTCAGAAACTGACGAAAATACATCAATGGAAGGTAATGATTCTGACGATAACGCTGGAAGTCACACTGAAACTAATGACAGATTGGAAGAAAATGCTGATGAAGATGGACGGTCCAAAGACGTTGAATGGAAGAGAGTTACAAAGGCAGCTAGGCAGCATGTATTTGGGGGGAAAGAGGAGCTCTGCGTCAGAGTTGGGTCATCGTTCGGGTATAAAGTTCAGCCAATCGCTGTTTACAGGCTTTTTTTGACTGATGAAATGTTGAATCTAATTGTTGAGGAAACAAATCGGTATGCTGATCAACAAATTTCTTCAGGTACTGTCAACTTAAAATCAAAACTGCAGCAATGGGTTCCCACCAACAAGGAAGAAATTGAAAAGTTCATTGGTCTCATAATTTACATGGGATTAGTAACGCTTCCCGATATCCAGCTATATTGGTCAAAAAACAGCCTCTATAGAAATGAGTTTGTACCAGCAACGATGACCAGGGACCGCTTCTTGCTGCTCCTGCACATGCTGCACTTCTACAACGATGACGAATCAAGTGTAGGAAAGGATTACAAAATCAGAAAATTGATAGACATGCTAGTAGGGCAATACCAGTCGGTCTATAGATCGGGCCCTGATGTTGTGTTAGTTGAAAGTGTGGTGCCATTCGGAAGGCGTGACATCTTTAGGCAGTACGTACCTGGGAAGAGTCATAAGGATGGATGCAAGCTCTTCAAACTCTGCACTCCCGATGGCTACACACTAAACTTGGAGCTGTACACTGGCGAAGTAAAAACTACTCCTGCACTTAGCAGCACCGAATCTCTTACAGTTAGACTGCTTCGCAATCATTTGGATATGGGAGTAACTGTGTTTACTGATAATTACTATACATCCATAGCTTTGGCTGAATACCTTCTTCTACGGAAAACTTACTTGTGTGGCACGGTGAGAGTCAACGGACGAAATCTTCCAACTACGGTGACAAATGCTAAGCTAAAGAGAGGTGAAATAACAGCACTGCAGAACAAGAATGGAGTAAAAATATTTAATTGGAAAGATAGAAGGAATGTTGTGACTCTATCAACGGTTTCCGAACACGATGCTATTCTAACCAACACTGGGGAGCCTCAAAGTGTATTGGACTACAATGCGCGCAAGAAAGGAGTTGACCTAGCGTACCAAATGTCATCATACAATTCTCCTTACAAGAAGTCGAGAAAATGGTGCCAGAAAGTAGCCTTTGAAATTATAACCGGGACATCGCTAGTGAATGCGTGGGTACTGTACAACAAGTACTACACCACCAAAAAAATGACCATGCGTGCGTTCAAGGAGTCCATTGTTTTCTCCTTTGTCCGAGGCATTACTGAGGATGCAATGAAGCCAAGTAAACCCATTCTGAACCCATTCTCTGGATCATCTGGACACCAACTTCTGGCAGCTGAACTCAAGATAAGAAGAAGATGCAAAAGTTGCTATGAGATGTTGACAGCAACTGTAAGCACTAAGGTGGCCAGAATTAAGGCCAAAAAGGTCTCGACCTATTGCAGTTCATGTGATGGAACACCGTATTTATGCGTACCGTGTTTCAATGCGAAACACGACGGCCTCTGAATCCGTTATACGCCACGATCTCCCAAGCGAGCATTAGAATATAATAGATAGCTGGCAGTAGACGGACCAACAGGCCCATTCCAAGGGAGCAGCCGGGAATTACGCCCCGGCCCTCTATGAGCTATTGCCTGTAGATCAGAAACATGGAGACTTCTGGGGCAGAAACGAAGAAAAACGCGTAATTGGACGGTGCCCAGCTAATGCCAGGACTTTCACTGGAGCTTAGGCGTTTTATTCACCGGATGCCTTCCTTGTCGTGATGCGGTGACGCTTATAGGATTAGAACCCAGGACCTGCTGATCCAGAGACGGGCATTTTACCATTACCCCACGGCGGCGTAAAACACGATGGCCTCTAATGCCCAATTGTTGGATGCTACTAAGAGAAAAGCATTTTTGTTACGTTTGTTGATCTCTAGAAAATTTGTATTCATTTCATATTGGTAAACTTAATGTTTCCTCATTTTGTGTATAACTTACCCTTCTTTTTAAATAATTGTAACATTTATGCAGCATTAGTTGTGGGAAAAGCTAAAATTTTATATTCTGAGAATAAAATTAATTTTTCTTCCATAACCCAGTACCGTGGTGGGTCACATCGCAGGAAGCGTGCTAGGATACTTTACCCGTTAGCTAGGCCTTTGGGACGTCTCTATTTCGTACCCACTTCGCTCCTTTCTAATTTCATACTCCTACTAATCTTGCTCTCTTCCGTTACTGCCCTCAGGGGTATATGCTAGCGGGTCTTTCCTTTCAGAATATATATGGGCATCACCCAGTGTGCCTTTTCTGTAGATGTTGCAGATGGCCGAAGTTCCTGCTGATGAGGTTAGCTTTGTGAACTTAAGTAGGTTCTCTTTAGTTGCACTTCTGTTCCGCGATGGGAGTGACCCATTCCATGGGACTCCTATCTGCTCCCGTGTTGGAGGCCACGGAAGGGATCCTCCGCACGGTTGTTTCATTCTTCTCTCTTTACTTTTTCGTCTCTTTCCCACTACTGCATGGCTGAGCGAATTCCTTTCAGCCGAGCCGTTTAGGGTTAGAGATGCTTTGCGCTTTGTCCCGTACGTGTTGTGGAAATGGAGGCTTAAACTATTCAATACCTATCATAATCTCTCGATGTACCATATGTCCCTGCTTCCTCTCGTTGATCGTCATTGTAGTGAAAATGGAGGACAAAACTTTTCAGTATAGCTAGTACCTATCACTAGTATTACTAATACCACTCCCTACTTCTATTGCTAGTACTACTACTACTACTACCATGAATGTATTCTACCGGAGCGAGCCACTGGAAAGCACAAGCCCAACAAAAACAATTTCTTCGGCAGAGGTAAATAGCCTATGCCAATTTCTATCTATTACTAGTACTGCTACTATTCACTTATCCACCTTATTTCCCAGATCTGAATCAAACACCTGGACCGCCCCAAGAGACCCCAGTTGGGGACTCTGCTCCCACCACGAAGCGCTACGCTTGCTCCCAATGCCCATACTCCACTGATGTGCCTGAATACCTCAAAGTTCACCGCCGTCACATTCACACCGTCGACAAACCTTTCAAGTGCGACGAATGCGGCTACTCGACCACCAGGAAAAGATGTTACATGGAACACGTGGCCACCAAACACCTGCACGAGAAACCGTTCCAGTGTTCAGAGTGTTCATACTCGTGTTCTAGGCCGTCCAATCTGAACTACCACATCGCTTCCGTTCATTCGAAAGAAAAACCCTTCAAGTGCAAGCACTGTAATTTTGCTGCGTCTAGAGCGTCTAATCTGAAAAGTCACGAATTGAATGTACACTCGAAAGAAAAACCCTTCAAGTGCGATAAGTGCGCGTTTTCGACCAAAAGAGCCTCCAATTTGCAGTGCCACATGGCGCTTTCGCATTCAGAAAAGCAAAATTTCCAGTGCCCGGATTGTGCCTACTCGACTTCATCTTCCAACGCCTTCGCAAGCCATATGTCTTCTGTTCACGCCAAAGAAAAGATGTTCAAGTGTCCTGACTGCGACTACTGCTCCAAAAGGTACTCCCATGTCAAGTGCCACGTCGCTTTGAAGCATGCCGGAGAGAAGCAGTTCAAATGCGGGGAGTGTGATTTCGCTGCGGCAGCTCAGTCCATTCTGAATAATCATGTAGCAACGAAACATACCAGAAGCTAGAAACAACGCATGTCTGAATTTCTCAGCCCGCGACCCACCCACCTCGATGAACTGGCTGTGGCATAGAAAGAAATGTAATGAAACTGCCTGCCTGCCATCGCGTGCTCCGCATGAAAGCCTCTTAACTACTTGCCTCGACGACTTATGTTGATCTCCCGTCTTGTTCTTTAATGGCTTTGGATCACAGTCGTTGTGGGTAGAGACATTTATTAAACCCCTGCATAATAGCTAACTAACTGACTAGTATTCAAATTTTAAAAACAAAAGACCTAAACGATTTCGAAAATGAACCTTTGATTTTTAAAGATTTATGGAAGTAAGCCCGTCCGAAAGGCAGACTCAAGACTGACCGCTAACAGGTTAAAGCCTGGCCCAGGAGTTTAATGACAGTAGCAATATACTTGCACACAGGAGAGCCGTCATCCCGTTACTCTAGAAGGCGTAATGGACCTCCTTGCCGCTACTGAGTTGCTCTGGATGCCACTGCCGATCCCGCTGTATTACTTCGGCAATACTGTGCTGCAGATGACTCATGTCGTCGGTACCAGCGTGCCTCGTGCTTTCCAAGCCTGTCAATTATCAACCATAGGCTAGTCAGGAAACCAATCGGCGATCACCCACGAAGAATTTCTGATATTTGTGTTACAGATACAGTAGGTAATGGCTAGCAATTTAGGGTGTTAGAATCTATATAGATAAACTGTAAAAAACCATCCTTAGACTCAAATATTTGCATCTCATTGTAAATTCAGACGTTTAGTTAATAGCCTAATTCAGTATTATCCAATGTTAATTTCGTAGAGCGTTTCATGGTACTAAAAAAATTCTCTTTGTGCTTTCCATCGCCCTGATGATGGCTTCGATGTAACCCGAAACGTTTGTAAAACATGTTTTTAGTCACTACGTTGGTTTTATTTTTCATACTGCCTGTGGGGTTTTGAGAAAACCCATATCTTGGGGCAACCCCATGCTTCGGCAGCTGTAGTGCGGAACGGAAGGACAGATACACTGACACGCTGCAAACTCGACATACCCGCGAATGATTTGCGAGCTGTGAACAGTAGGTAGGTAGAGTATCAGCCGAAATGGATAGAAAATGAAGAGTGCGTTCCACTATGATAAAAACTAAAGCATGCATGACGTCACAGTCAATCAGGGGAGTCGACTCCATGTTTAGGAGCCTACCGAAGTGCGAGTCGCAATATTGAACGGTGACGTCATGAATAGCTTTACTTTGGCCACGGGCGATCACGCTTGTCTCTTTCTATTCAGTTTGTTTCTAACACGGACGTAAGTGACGATATCACAAACTCTGACGACGTCATTGACTCCAGCAAATCCGCCAGCAGAGCAAGTAAAATTGTCGTTGAATCGCCCGCTTCCATCGAAATGTTCTAGTATGATTTGCGTCAAAAAATTTTCCGAATGTTCAAGCCTGACCCATCGATTCAATGCCTTTGATCCCGTTTCAGGCGTTACCCGCAAACCGATTATGCTTAGCTCTACATGACCTAAATAATTAAGATGTAGCCAGACACACTGAGTAGCTCTGTGCCAAGTTGTTGACGTTGCAGTTCGAGCCCACGCCAAGTGAACAAAGTTTTGATATTCGGGCATGTATAGCATCAACGTTTTCACTCATAGTCCCTGAGACGGCGTAGTTGTCTATCGGATATTCCATCAATGTGACGCCATAGCCCGGACAATCTGTGATCAACTGCAGCCTTACACTCTACTGGGCCCAAGTGGGCATTTACCTGCGGCACGAACCAGTGTATGTAGGTTTCGTAGTTGGCGTCAAGGCGACATTACCATTACTATAGGGGGCATGGGATGGGCCATAGGGTTAGGTTCGCCCGTCCTATGTTATGGGGCGCAGCGACCCCAGGGGGCTCGTGTAGGTTGCCTTAGCCATTTGCTAGGCCTTCGGGACGTCTGTCTTTCGTGTCCACTTTGCTTCCTTCCATTTTCATAACTCTACTTGCTCATGCTTTATTTTGATCTTTCTCTTCTTTCCCGACTTGCTGTTCCCATGCGCAGTGATCCTGTGTGGGAACACGTTCATACATGGGTTCCCCGTTTCTATCGTCATACCATAGACCGCAACAGTTCTTGACTCTTAGGTCCAAATTGGCCTCTGATGCTGGCGGCCAAAATGGGATGGGCGCTAATACCTCCGAGGGTGATGCGCCGCATCGTAACGAAGTACGGTAGTTAGTAAAATGGGATTTTCTCAAGAGCTATTATGAACATGTCCAGACACGGTCATGCAGGCAAGCGCCCAAGTGCGTCCCCGCCGTATCCAAGATATATTCTCCGCAAAAAAAATGTTGTGTACCTTGGAATTTTTTTCTTCAGTATTAGATAGGGGAAAGGGAATAATAGCTCTTGAGAAAATCCTTTTTTTCCGTTGCCGACTTTTGGCCGCATGCGTCAGACCTTTGAGTGAAGTACTGTTGCGGTCTATGGTCATACAATATCTCTCTTGCCTCTCCCTCTGTTAGATCGCCATTGTCTAGGAAAAGGAGGCTTTAACTTTTCAGTATAATAATTACTATAGCTATAGCGTCATTCTATACCGGTAACAGTCGACGATGTCGCCCTCCCGGTCGTGAGGTACTAATGTGACGTCAAACTCAAACGTGCTCCTGAATTTTAGCGCCATCTCAAGCATAACCGGTTTTCCATTACCGGCTGCCAGTCAATCCGTAGAGGCCAACTGAATTAGGAAATGGAGTTTCGGGCCGCCGAGTATATCTGAATTTATTTATCTCGATGTAAGGGGTGAATTAACTTCAATTAAGCGACCTAAAATATTTGTAGGGCCATAAAGGTAAGAAATGTAGGGGTTGATGCAGGACTTGTGCTGTGAGAGTTGTAGGAAACGAGGCACTTTAGAGAGGAAATTCAACTCTGTCACCCACCTATTCTAAGAGTCGCATGGAAATATGTATTTAGTTCGTGAGTCGGAGTTCGACGCGCACTTGTTTCAGGAGTCGGAGATGAGCTTACGGAGGCTGTGAACACCCACCCACAGGACGAAATTTCGAAGCCCTAAAATTATGATAATCAAAGGTGGTCAGCCCATACGGAGGAAGTTTGTGGACTGAGAGGGGAACTATGTTAAAACAAAAAAGTGGAACGTTTGCGGCGGTATTGTGTAGCACTGTTGGGAGCTCGATGCCAATAATTGGTTCGCTCCTTAAACCGAATTACAATAGCCAGAGTGTAATTGTAAATGATCAGTGAAGTAAACTAATATCTACATACCTCATGGTTTTCTCATATTATAAAGTAAAGGTAAAGTCAACTTAGACCACACCCTCACCTGGGAAATCCACTTGCACTGGTTTGTGCTGCGGGTATAGGCCCACTGGCCCCAGACGAGCAAGTGTAGTCGCAGTCGCCCTCAGGTTACGAACTATGGCGCCAATTTGACGGAAGGAACAAATAACCCGTAACCCCCCACCCCCCTCATCTCTGAGGAAAGCAGTTCCGCCACGGTGCCGGAACTGACCTTTAAAATTAAGTTTCTTATGTTTTTGTTGGCTTTGCAATCGTCTAATAAATAAAGGGATTTCCATAATGCAGACAAGCTATTATCGTACACTGCATAGTCATAAACCTTCCTCTATTGTCTGCAGTTCGACTAAATCAAGCTTTATTCGAAAAATGAAGGTGAATTATATGCGCTGTTTTTATGAGAGACAAAATCAAGGTAGATATAAAGGCTAAGTAGTTCTTTAGTTACCGTGCTACTACAGCTGCATCTTCAACAACGATGTATTGGTGAGCCAATTGCAACGCTCAGATTGGTCACGTGATCATACAGCACCGCCACCAAGTGTGCCACCGCCCCTCAGGGGGCATAGGATGGGCCATAGGGTTAGGTTAGTCGTTCATCCTACGCTATGGGGTCAGGCAACCCCAGCGGGCCCGTGTAGGGTCCCCAGCCATTAGCTAGGCCTTCGGGACGTCTATCTTTCGTGCCCACTTTGCCGCCTCCCCGATTTCATACGCCTACTTTCTCATGCTTTATTGTGTTCTTCCTCTTCTTTCCCGACTTGCTGTTCCCATGCGCTTTGATCCTGTGTGGGAACACCGTCGTGCATGGGTTCCCCGTTTCTCTTGGCATACTATATTCCCCTTGCTCTTTCCTCTGTGATATCGTGCAGCTCGGAAACGGAGGCTCAAACTTCCTAACTACAGCTAGCTAAGTGTGCCACCAATCAGGGCCACCGCTCGTCATACACGTAAATGACGTCACTAGTACAGCGGATAATGACGCTATTCCACTGCTTCATTTAGCGGGTCTTTTTTTTTTTTTTTTTTAAATGGTAGGTAGGTACTGCCTAGTACCTACACAAACTCTTGTCCCATCACGGGACATTGGATGAGCCATAGGGTTAGGTTAGTTAGCTTCGCCCATCCTATGTTAAGGGAAGCGGAATCCCCAAGGGGTTTGTGTATGTTTCCTTAGCCATTAGCTAGGCCTTCGGGAAGTCTGTGTTTCATGCCCACTTAGCTTCCAATATGGTAACAGTTGTGCATGGGTTCCACGTATCTCCCGATATACTAAGCTAAATGTCAGCTACGCATTAGGTGCGTAGCTAAATGTACACAGGAACGCATCCGGACGTTCAGTAGCACGTGCGGTACAGCCTCCAAAAGACTGTCGTGTGGAATCGCCTCATAAAGCACCAGCAGGTGCTGAGTCAGTCTTACCATGAGTGTACATCGGCTGACTTGCAGTTATTTTGCATTAGGGGCGGCCTCTGTGTTTATGTTATGAAATGTAACGAGCAGTGCGAACTTAACTTGTATATCGAGGTAAATTGATCGCTGTAAATTCAAAGCTGTAAATTTGCCAGGTTAATAATTATTGTTCTCCTCTATCGGGGAGGCCTTGACTGAGGCGGACTATATCTTGAGTAAGAGTGCCGCGGACAGGGAGACCCCCCATCGTCCCTGCGGTACCTACTTCTGCTCTCGGTGGGGTCTTTGCCCCTGCGGTGCCGACGCCGCTGGGGTCGATGCTTCTGCCGCTGGTGCTGGCGCGGCCCGCGCTTGCTCTGTCGAGGCTCCCCCGGAACTTGTGGCCCCTGGCTCTGCCGGGGCTGTGTCTGCTTCTGCTGCGCCTGATTCTTGTGGCTCTGCTGCGGCTGCCTCTGGCTCTGCTGTGTCTGTTGCTTCTGGCTCTGCTGGGGCTGTTTCTGCCCCTGCTGCGACTGTTGCCTGTGCTTCCGCTTCTGCTCGGGCTACTCCTGCTTCTCCCGCGCGTGCTGCTCCCGGCCCTGCTGGAGCCGTTTCTGTCTCTGCTGCGCCTACTGCTTCCGGGTCTGCTGGGGCTGTTCCCGGATCTGCTGCGCCTGTTGCTTCCGGCTGCGTCGCAGCCCAAGTGGCTGTGCCTCGGGGAGAGGACGGACCAGACGGACATAAACACAAAAATCAAAAAGGAAAACCACTAGGGAATAAACACAATCAGTACGAACAAAGACTTTAACAGCTGGTAAAAACGATGGAGCGCTCCCGCGGAAACGCTTTCCGAGCAGCGATTCATCCCCTACAACAAATTTTGTACCTTTTAAGATTCCGAAAAAACAACAGGATTCCCGTGGAACTTCTCGGGCCCACACGGAACGAGCAACGTCACATGTAGCCGGAGCGCGACGAGACTCCGACCGACAGCATCGTTCAAGCGAGCGATGTACATCCTCCCAGGACCCGGGTACGAGCGGGGGACGAACCTCGTTGCCCGCGGGCCGCGGCTTGTCCTCCGGGCACCACACCGGATCCTCGCCCCCTGCGGTGACGGTGCGGTCGTGGGACGATGGGGAGAGGAAGAAGACTAACAACTCCCCAATGCAGACAGTGATTACCGCACGAGACAGCCCCTACTCCTTCCATAACACGGCAGGAAGAGGCTCGAACAGGAAACATAGCAAATGAGTAAAATACTACAGTGGAATATAAGAGGCCACAGAACTAACAAAGATAACCTTAGCCGTTTGATGGTACTGCACCAACCTATATTCGTATGCTTGCAAGAGACCATGCTTGGTTATACCAAGCCTCCTTCGTCTCGGAACTATACTGCCGAATTTCTTTCCCCTACCCAGGATCAAATCCCTGGAACGAGACTCGGTATCCTCACCAAAACAGAGTCTCTGTGTCTGAGGGTGCCACTTAACACACCCTGACAGGCCATGGCCGTGCAATCAAGTTACGAAACATGGCCACCACTATCTGCAATCTGTGTATTTCTCCGAACCAAGTAATCAACATAGCAGATATCACTGGACTAGTGGCGCAGTTGCTGCGCCCTTTCCTATTGTTGGGCGATTTTTTTCAATGCAAGACACCCAACATGGGGTGATAATGCTAATAACGCGCGAGGCTTGGTTATCGAGCACTTGCTCAGAACTACAGATTTATGCCTCCTCAATACAGGAGCACAGACTCATTTTCACATGCATATGGGAACTACCTCCGCGATAGACCTTACCCTCTGCACACCTCACCTCCTTCCTGACGCCCAGTGGACTGTGACTGAGGACACCCACGGGAGCGACCACTACTGTGTGTGCTCCAGTTTCCCGGACCTCCAAAATCACGATGCAGCACCACGATATATCCTCCGGCGAGCTGATTGGGCTACCTTCGAGGCCTTGAGCCAGATGGAGGATTTAGATGAACACCTACCCGTCGACCAGATGGTGGATCACTTCACAGGAGCCCTGATGAGAGCTGCATCGGAGGCCATCCCCATATCCAGAGGTGGAGCCGCTCCTCATAGAGTTCCATGGTGGAACGACGAGTGCACGCGAGTATGTGCGGAGAGAAAGAGACGAGGTACTCCGACGTTACCAACGAAATAGATGCCTGGCCAATAAAATAGCATATTGCCGCGCACGTGCGCAGGCACAGTTTACCCTGCACCAGCCCCAGAAAGCCTCTTAGAAGGAATATACAACAACGCTAAACATTAATACTACAATGAGCTAGGTCTGGCAACGTGTTGAGAAGGTGACCGGAAAACCACGCCACGGCCCTCCTTGTATAAAGGAGAATGGCGAGGTGACTGTGGAACCTGACCGTGTCGCCGATCGCTTGGCTCGACATTTTAGCGAGGTCAGCAGTGGCGCGACTTACCCGCGAGCTTTTCAGGCGAAAAAGAGAAGACTGGAACGAGACCCCCTGAACTTTGCTACCCGTCGCGAAGACGACGAGGTGCCATACATCGACTCAATCACTGCATTAGGAGTCTATAACGCCCTCACACAATGCAAAAATACAAGTCCCGGCCCTGATGGTATGCACTACAAGATGCTAAAATGCATGCACCATTCAGCGGTTCGAGCACTCCTGATAATATGCAACAAAATTTGGACAACGCACGACTATCCGAGACAGGGGCGCCACTGGACTAGCTTTCATAAAACCAGATAAACCTCCCACGGAAGCAAGTAGCTACCGCCCTATTGCGCTGACCAGCTGCCCCGGAAAAATTATGGAGAAAATTGTGAACACCCTTCTGGTGAAATATCTAGAAGCCGCCAACAAGTTCCTCTACAACGGGCAACACGGTTTTCGACAGTCCCGTAGCACCACCGTTGCCATCGTGCGTATACAAAATCACATCATAGAGGACAAGACACCTAAGGGACACACTATCTGTGTCTTCTTCGATCATAAAAAGGCATACGATACAGCCTGGCGACACGGAATACTCGTACAACTACATAAATTAGGCATAAGAGGTAACATTGCCTGTTACTTGCTGCAATGCTTGAGCATGCGACGTTTCAGGGTCAGTGTGGGACAGGCTTTCTCCCCTGTGATGACGCAGAATGAGGGGGTTCCACAGGGGAGCGTCATTAGCTGTACCTTATTTCTACTAGCAATAAACGATATCATAGCAGACCTACCCCAATACGTGTACGGGTCACTATACGTAGATGACCTGATGCTATACTCCTCCTCACTACATCTGGAAGTTCTACATCGACGACTGAGGCGAGCCATTGGACGTGTTTTTAATTGGGTGACCAACTATGGCTTCGCCTTTTCTGCTGCCCTTCACATCAAGCGTGCCAGAGATGTAATGTCACCCGAACTTAAAATGTATGGACAACGGATAAACTATCACGAAGAGGTGAAATTCCTTGGAATGAAAATAGATAGAAGATTGTCCTGGAAACCGCACATCGAGATGCTTAGAACACAATGCATGCGTAGGCTCAACCTACTCAAGCACCTGACGACACCGTCGTGGGGCGCCGACCTGCAAACCCTCCTATACCTACCTCTACCAAACCCTTGTACGCTCGAGACTAGACTATGGCTGTGTCGTAAATCAGTCCGCAAGGACTAAAGTCCTAAAACGACTGGACGCTGTGCACACTGCAGCACTAAGTCTAAGGCTATGCACCGGAGCCTTCCGTACATCACCCATACCCAGTCTCCTCGCTGAGAGTGGCGAACCCTGCCTGCAACAGCGCAGGGCGCTACTTACCTATCAGTACTTAACCCGCTTAGAACAAGTCCCTCGATCCCCGGCCTGGAACAGTGTGTGACGAGACCGGGCAGAGGGAGCAGACTTTCCGTACACACTTCCCCCCTCCAACGACTATGAAGCCCTCTCCTTCATAGCGGAAATTGATCCATTCAAGGTGGCCCAGGTCCTGTTTCGAGACAAACCAACCTGGCGCATACCAGTTTCGACTTTTTGCCCCGGTACGCAATACCAAAAAAAGAAAGACTCACATCCCCTCTTACTAAAAACACTTCACGGAGCACGTGAGAGACCAGCACGGCGACTTTGTCCGCATCTATACTGATGGCTCTAAGACGAGAGTCAGAGTTGGATGCGCAGCCACTACGACGGGTGAAACTAGAGCATGCCGGCTATTACCGGAGACCTCGACTTTCACCGCAGAGTTGTTTGGCGTGCGCACGGCGTTGCTCCTCATTGGAGACAGCGATGAAAGCAACTTTACAATATTCTCCGACTCCTTGAGAGTAGTGCAAGCCATCCGAGCGTACGACAGTATCCACCCTGTCATCACCCGAATAGTAAATAAGATACAACTACAAGAGGACGGAAAGTCAGTGTGTATATGGGGTGCCTGGTCATGTTGACGTCGCGGGCAATGAGCTCGCCGACGAGGAGTCGAAGCAGGTGGCCCTGTCGGATCTGCCGGCGGCAAACCGTGCAGTCCCCTGCAGAGACTATTACCCACTAATCAAGTGAAACCTGCGCGAGCTATGGCAATCCCAATGGCTAGAGCAGAGAAATAATAAACTACAAACAATCAAAGAAACCGTCCGACAGTGGCACTCGTCAAATAGTGATGATCGCCGAATGGACGTCGCACTGTGCCGCCTACGTATTGGGCACACGAGACTCACTCGCGACTATCTGCGGATGGGTCGTCCACAACCTTATTGTGATGACTGCATCGTACCTCTCACTGTCTTGCATTTATTGGCCGAGTGTCCCACTTTTTTCCGACGACCGGAGGGAATGCTATCCGGACCTATATGGTCGGGATATCGACTCCATCCTCCGAGGTATGCTTTCTGAAGGACCTCGCGGCCAATTTAATAGAAATGCCCTCAAGACTTTTCTTACCAGATGTTACCTCTATCAAAACTGTGATGAATGCATTACGATGAATGCTATCGTTTACTGTGGCTCTGCCCGTTTCTTTGTGAATTACATATACTATATGGAAAAATTAATAATTGTATTCTTTTTAGTACTCTATAATAAATAAAATGTGATAAATTCCGCGCCCTAGCGGCGCACGAGCCTGTAGCTAAACACAGGAATAGTTCGGCGCGATATAGGCAGTATGCCACTGAAGCGCTTGTAAAGGTATCCACCACTAATAATTATTGTTCACTCAATTGATTTCGGTAGATTCAGCACGATTAATTCCGCACGGTAAGATCATCGCAGTACCGTATTATCATATCGGTAAATTCATCACAGTAACCTAAATTCGGCATATTCAGCACGATAAATGCATCTCTGTAAACTCAACACAGTTAAATTATGGCGGCAATTCATGACGGTACATTCACAAATGTAAAATCATCACGGTAATTCATGGTTAATTGAATTCGCTAGATTCAGCACGGAAAAATTAAAGCCGTACCGGCAATTTATCACGGTAAATTCTGTTAAGTACGGTATATTTATCACGGTAAATTCAACGACAACCCGGTAAATTCATCTAGGTAAAATCATCACGGTAATTTGTCACGGTAAACTCATCTCGGTAAATTCAACACGGGAAATGTAACGCTTGATGCATTCTCACGGAAATCCACGATCCGCAGAGTAGCACAACCTCACGCGATTCCACTCTGACATGCACCTCCTGAGCCATCAGTTTCGAACAGACCCTGCCCCCATAGTGCGGACACACACCACGCTGACGCCATGCAGCTGCGATATCGTTTCACTACCAGTAGGTTGTAGTTACAAAAGGTAAAATTTTACTTTCACTTACACATGTTTTATTGGGTTTTTGTTGCTTTCAGTATGTTAATTGGGTCAATTTAAGACAATTTACACGAATAACGTGTCCGTCGCAAATGCTTAGTTTATGAGATATCAGACTTTGAAGTTCCCATTGTTTTCCTATGGGAGAAAATAGCCAATGTCATCACAGGCTTTAAAGGAACCAAACCTAGCCTTGCCTAACCTAACCTTGTTTAACCTAAGCTAACCTAACCCTAATTTTGCTTGTTTGGGATCGCTCGGTATTTTCTCCCATAGAAAACAATGGGAACTTTAAAGTCATATATCTCGAAAACTAAGCATTTGCGACGAAAACGTCATTCATGTAAATTGTCTTAAATTGACCCAATTTACATACTGAACACAAGAAAAGTAATGAAAATTATGAGTAAGTGAAAGTAAAATAATACCTTACAAACTTAGCTAGGCCTCGACGCAGAGGTATTTATCTAAAGACTGTACCATGAATGAAACTCGAGCAGCTCATCCTCGCCATTCAGAAAGTTGTGCAAGCGAATATTTAGTGGAGACCCGGTATTGCGATTTTCTTTTTGCCGTAATTGTGGAACGTTGAAAACCTAGTGGTGGGAAAGCTATGTATACTATTACTATTCTAACTCTTTAACACGCGAGCCTACGCTGCCTACAAGCGTTCGCCGTGTGTCTATTCAATTCTATACAATTTGGCGTGAAGCATGTGAAAAGTATGCTTGAATTTATATTAGCTACCAGCAATGTTTTTTAACCGCGATCTGCTAGACCTTGTATTTGGAAAACTGCCGGTAGAACGAGTAAAAAATTTTGATTCAGAAACTGTCATATGGCAGCTTCCCCCTCGACAAATAAAATCGAAGTTAGTCCAGAAGTACTCACCAGTAGTAGTTAGATTCGGGCTGCCAGCTTCTGTAGGTAGGATTAGTTCACGTTTTCATGTATCATCCAGAAATATTTCGAAAACAGCAATATTTTCCTTTGGTCATTCCTATTCTTCGACGCCCGGCCGAACCAATTTAAGCATTAAGATAGAAATTATCTTTCTCAGGCGTCAATTTCAATAGAAGTGATAGTGTCCAGTTTATGTCTATTGTCTTCATTTATGCATTTTAAATACAATAGGTTTTTCACTCGCAGAAACTGTAGCATATACTGGTAGGCTAGCTCCCGACACGGCAAGATTTTGTCCAATTCAAAATGTTCTTTTAGACTTTTTTTATCGATCACATACCGCGACGAGCAAACTGCACTTGCATCAATTGCTACAATACTTATTACGTTAAATTTCAGGTCAAAATCATAATCACGAAACAGTTTGTTCAGCAAAACTCACTGGCAAGCTACACTATTGCACGACCGACCGGAACACTCTGACGCAGGTAAACATTTTCACTTCGTTTTTTAATTAGTGCCGGAGCCCCAACTATACGTTACTTTTTGCGGTAAGTCCAGAGCTGGGCATAGATACTCAAAAATGTATCTAGATACTAGATACTAGATACACTAGATACAACTTTACAAATGTATCTAGATACAGATACTAGATACTTAAAAGTATCTATAGATACAATTCTAGATACTTTTATTTTTACAACTGAATTGAATAGTTTTACGAGTTCATATTGTAAAAAATCATATAATTCAGGTGGATACAATTCTGTAGTGCCTAATTACAATAATAATGACTGTTGCACATTTACTTCCGGCAAAGAGGCTAAATAGTTGATCACATTTGTTTGTGATAAAATATCA
>LQNS02277096.1:7827401-7847226 GCA_001587735.2 Parhyale hawaiensis | reverse complement strand
GTTTACCTCTCTTGATATGGCCGAAAGAGTCATTCCTGAGGACCTGAGCTTAACAATTTCTTCCCGCAGCTCAGGAGTAACTTTCACGTGAGGTGCCATGTTTCTAAAATGGTGTAATCGTAAGAGTGGCAGTTCTAGAAGTCCTGTACACGAAATTGAATGTTGCCAGATGACCGGGGTAAATGTGAGAATGTTTTAGAGACGATCGTTCTCTTATTTTGCACTGTTCAATTTTTGTTATTGTGTGTTAGATTGCTCGAATGTATTAAATATAATTATGCTTGTCCTGATATTTTGTGGAAATGTATTAAATACATTCCTTAAGGCCCCATCAAAAGATTCATTAACCTACTCTACATGGTTAACCTTTATTTTCAAAAAATGAAAATCGTTCTCTTATTTTGCCCGTACAGTATATTCTTCTACAACTAATTCATAGTCTATAATTATGGCTGAATCAGTGAGTCATCTGAGCTGCACTGACAGTGCATTCGATGATTCAAAGAGTAAGTAAGGGACATGTAGTGTGTCCACAGAATAACGTAGATCCCATGCACGATGCTGACGCTACTCCAGATAGACTCGCGTGGGTACAGCAAGTCATAGTCCAAATGAAGACTAGGGAGAAAATACTATTACAGCTCAACTTAAAGTCTTTAAGGCACCATTCATCTAGTCATTCAGTATGGCGTTGGTTACTAAACTCCTCCCTAGAACCTATCTGCTCGTTAGTTTTTCGAACGCGTTCACTCATCTACTTGTCCGAACGTGTTACTGTGCCCCAGAAGCAGCAGAACAATGCACTGTTTTCTGAATTTTATTTCCCTCTCAACTTGGAGAAATATCCGTAAAGAAAAAATGAATACCGTAATAAATTGCCTGGTAAAGTGACACTTGCCGGGGAAATTGATTCGACGGCTAACATTTCTAATAACATTGAGCCATATTCAGGCATAACCATCAACCGTTGGCGCCTGAAACTCGATTCATCGTGGTGAACTGAACCACCAAGATTGAAGTTCCAAACTAGGCTAAGTTAATTTTAATAGAATTTGCTTTCAGTCACTCAAAGTCATCGAAATAAAATTATCTAAAGCTTTATCAAGTGAAGGTAGGTAAATTCTCGGCCATAAATAGTGGATTGACGGGCCAAAAGTCCTTCCAGAAAGTGCTGCTTTGTGATACCACTCCCTGGGTGAACAAATTATTATAACTAGTGCACCAAACGCAACCCTTTTGATGAATAAGTTATAAAAATACATATTTGATAACATCTCAGCTCAACAAAAGGTTTGATATCCGCCATGCGCAACCCTTTTGTTGAATGAGTCATAAAAATATATAGCTATTTGAAACCATCTCAGTTAACGGAAGGGTTGATAGTCTAGATGAGGCGTAATTAAGTGACATCTCCCGTAGCACCGGTGAAAATGAACATGTCCAAACACGGGCATGCAGGCAAGCGCCCAAGTGCCTCCCCGTATCCAAGATACCCTCTCCGCAAAAAAAAAATTGGGTACCTCGGAATTGTTTTCTTCAGTATGCGATAGGGGAAAATAAGGCTTCGGACAGACGGACGGACGGACTTACAGACAGCTCTCTCATTATAGTATAGATTATATTGAGTAGTTTAGGCCTCCGTCTCCACAACAATGGCGATCTAACAGAGGAAGAAGCAAGGGACATATAGTATGACGATAGAAATATGGGGAACTCATGCACGAAGGTGTTCCCACTCAGGATCAACGCGCATGAGAACAAGTCAGGAAAGATAAGGAAGTTCAGAATAAAGCATGAGCAAGTAGGAGTATGAAAATGGAAGTAAGCAAAGTGGGCACGAAAGAGACGTTTTGAAGGCCTAGCTAATGGCTAAGGTGTCGCAAAAAGGTTAGAATCTGAGAGCTTATTTGAAGTAAAGTAATTTTAATTATAAAACTCAATGTAACTATTTCAAATGGCCAATTCTCATGCCTGCCTGACGGCAACACTGAAAACTCCGAAAACGACGAGGCGACACGTGTGGCGAAGATCCTCCTTCTTCGTTGTGCCTCAATCCGGAGCGGTTCGTAATGTTTTTGATAAGTGAAAAGTGCAAAAAGGGCAAACTTTTCGAACCCAAGATCTGAGAAAATAAAGCCCATCTTCCTAGCCTTAAAAGTAAGCATGAGTAGCCCTATAGCCGTTGTTAACTTATGTTTTGAATTCATTCTTTTGTTTTTCCCTTAGTTTTGCCACAAAGGTAACCTACACGAGCCCCTGGGGTTGCCGCTCCCCATAAGTTAGGATGAGAGAACTTAACTAATCTAACTGGGTGAACAAATGACAGCTGAAAAGCCATAGCAGTCTTTCTCTTGAGGGCTATCTGGGACTCCAGCTCCCTGGGGTAAAAAAAAAAACAAGGGAAAAGCCATTGTAGTTTATCTCTTTAGGGCTATCTGGGACTCCAGGTTCCCGGGAAAAAAAAACAGGGGAAAAGCCATTGTAGTCCATCTCTGGAGGGCTATCTGGGACTCCAGCTCCCTGGGGTAAAAAAAACGGGGGAAAAGCCATAGTAGCCCTTTCCTGCGAGGGCTGTCCGGAGATCCCGCTTCCTGGGGTACAGAAGTCATAGTAGTCGATTACTTGAGGGCAGGTTTCAGACCCCGCTCCCTGGGTTACAAAAGACGGGGGAAAGCCAACTGTAGAAATCCAACAAGGTATTGTACATCCGAGCAAAGCGTATGGGAACAAGTAGTGATAAAAAAGATTAGATTATTGAATAGTTTAAGCTTCCGTCTCCTCAAGAAAGGTGATCTCACAAAAGAAGAAGAAAAAAAGACATTGTAGCTTGTCGATAAAAAAAAAAGAGAACAAATGCACGGTGTTACCAGAAGGAGAATCACCGCGCATGGGAACACCATGTCAAGAAAGAAGAGGACGAACAGACGAAAGTACGATCAGTAGGAGTAGCAAACTGGGTACGAAAAACCAAATTTTTTAAAGGCCTAGGTAATGGCTGAAATAAAGTACACAATCCTCCTGGGGGCGCTGCTCCCCATAACATCGGATGGGCGAACCTAACTAACCTAACCCTATGGCCCATCCTATGCCCCTGAGGGGGATAGAGAGGAAGCATAATAAAAAAAAACATCTGTAAGTCTACGAATACGGAAAATAAGTGAAGTAGGCACGAAGAAAAGCCGTCCCGGAGGACTAGTTAACGAAGGCAAGCAATGGCGTAGAGGCGTGGCTCCCCGTACAGTATGCTGGGCGAAATAAGTTTTATAAATCTTGGAAGTGAAACACGTTTTTCAATAATTTTTTATTGAAACAGAACTATCACTACAAATTCACTACACTTATGCAATATCCGTTCACCTTACATTTATTCAGAATCACTAATTACTTTAATTATTAATAAATAATGAGAATCTTCAAGTAAATGAACAAAATTTGACACTGAAAAATAAAAGGATTCAAACAAAAGTTGCCTATAATAACGAGATCATAATTTCTCACAAGAACTATATAGTAACCAGGCCGTCAATAAATGACGGCAGAAAAAATATTACATCAATGATAAACTCCCTGTTTTCTTATCCGTTACTTAAGCTACTCATCAAAGGACTACTTGAACAAAAATTGAATACCCTACTGGCAGGCTTGAAAATATGTTGACTAGCAGACCACACGATGCTTGACTGCGCACTCAA
Source organism: Parhyale hawaiensis (assembly GCA_001587735.2). Classification (NCBI taxonomy): domain Eukaryota; kingdom Metazoa; phylum Arthropoda; class Malacostraca; order Amphipoda; family Hyalidae; genus Parhyale; species Parhyale hawaiensis. Next base: position 7,843,534 of record LQNS02277096.1, on the reverse strand, counting down.
ATTTGTGAGGCCTATTTCAAATTCACTGAACTTCCATAAAATTTTTTCCAGTCAACGAAGCGACCTCAAACAAATAGAAAACTGTTCTCAGTTACCCCAAGAAACTTTTTTTTTTCTTTCAATAAGAAACATATGAGTGGTGAGATATCAACTGCGGATGATAATAATTAAACCTTAGGACATCGAAATGATTTAATATTGGCTAAAAAAAATATTTGCGATTTACCACCAGCCAGTGAACATGTATGCGTGCTTCTTTCCTACAAGAGCATACCTTGCGTCTCCAAAACAATTCATTTTGGTTTCATATCGCTATGCAGACTATTGGTAGAGATTTTCGCGAGGTTCTATCGATATTTTGCCGTCAGCCTCACTAACGAGTACCTGATGGCTTGTCAAGTATCGTATCATCTTGAAACTAGAGAAGCACTCCGAAAGCGTAGGCCTTCGCCAAGCATGAACACAACGCTGACAAAACTTGAAAAAAGGTCAGGAATCGAGATCATTACGAAAACACAACATGTAATATATCTGTTCCGCGTGACAGTCCTAAATTCTCAAACTGTTCCTGCAAACTGCATGTGGGTCCGTCGTTACTATTTGAGATACTATTAAATTTAGATGTTTTCGTTTCAACAACAAAGCCGATATCACACAGCAAAAAAGAAGGGATATAGCTACCTATAGTATGACGATAGACACGGGAACCCCATGCAGGATCAACTCGCATAGGAACAGCAAGTCGGGAAAGAAGAGGAAGAACAGAATAAAGCATGAGCAAGTAGGAGTACGAAATCGAGTAGGAAACAAAATGAGCACGAAAGACAGAAGTCCCGTAAGCCTAGCTAATGGCTGACGTAACCTACACGAGCCACTTGGGTAACCTGGCCGCGCAGGCATCAACTCGCCATTCGCTATGTATGTTTGTGTACGGGCGTCGGTGTACGTGCGGGCGGCGTTCACGCTCGTGTGCTGTGCCAGCTCGGTGTATCGCAGATTAGGTAAGGTTAGGTTAGGTAAGGTAAAGTTATTTTAGCAGTGGTTATTTTAGGTTACGTAAGGTTAGGTTAGGTAGTGCTTCTGGTGGTTGTTGCGCCGCAAGAATGCTCACTTGAATGCGCGCACTGTGATGAGCGTACACAGAATGGTGAGTTTGATGCCAGTGCTGCCGGGCCCCATAACATAATATGGGCGAACCTAACTAACCTAACCCTATGGCCCATCTTATGCTCCCTTAGGAGGTTACGTCCTAAGCATCAGGCACTAGGTACGTCTACTAAATTAGGAATGTTATTAAAAATCATTCCTCTCTCAAGTAGCATCACCTATCTCCCCCTTTATCATCCTGGAATATTTAATGAGCACGTGAAACAGTTCTTTTTTTTTTTAATTAACTGAGAAACGAGCTCTTTGATTGCCAAAAATTCCGTGTGCGCTTCGTGTAGAAAAACGTCACATTATCTTCTAAGATACTTCATTTCTGACCAGAGAACTACTGTATGTAGAGTGCTCGCTAGATCAAACTCCTGCTGCCAATAGCTATACGCAGCAAATACTAATGTAGCGAAATAATACCGATAACTTTCTTTACTCGTTCAGAATTTACGAACATCAACTTCTTGATGGTTTAGCTGCTATATTACATATAATTACAATTAAAGTTTTTGCAATTTTATTGAAGTTGTGTACAATGAGCCTATCCAACATAAGCTAGTTGACCACAAAGCGGAAGCAAGTCTGGAGACGAACTTTGAAACCAGACTGATACTTCAATGAGCTTTGCTCTCGTACACGTCTGACTTTCTTCGCTGGAGTTACCATTACTTTTTGTAGTGCCGCTATTCATTCTCTGTAGTAATAACTTCTGCACAATAGTGATCAACATGGACAATAATAGATAAGGTTTGACCTCTAACCGTTGGCAAACTGATAGCACAGACGTGATCTGTTCGCGATATCCGAACCTCTCACAAAATAGAGTATAAAAAACAACAGAGAAAGAAAAATAAATACGGTAGTAAAAAATAAATACAAAAATAATAAACTTCCTGATACGATAAATTATTCTTACTCAAGAATAATACTGTGAAATAACACTGCTTGTTACATTATAAGGCTAAATCCTAAATAGGGAATATCTAAATTCGGCATTGAAGAAAACTCGAATGGGCAATGCATACTTGAACGAGCAAGTTTTGTCAACTTGAGCAGTAAAACAAGGAAGGTGGAGAGAGGGGAAGTTAGGGGTTTAGTTCTGCTTGTTTGCATCTAGACTTAGCTTTTCTTTTTCCCATGAGCTAACTTTTTATGACACTTCAATCTTAGTTTACGTTTCTTCTTCCCATGAACTGAATTTTTATGACTCTTCAATTTATAGTTAACTTTTCTTCTTCCCATGAACTGACTTTTTATGACACTTCAATCTTAGTTAACTTTTCGTCTTGCCATGAACCGAGTTTTTATGACACTTCAATCTATAGTTAACTTTTCTTCTTCCAATGAACTGACTTTTTATGACACTTCACTCTATAGTTAACTTTGCTTATAACATGAACTGACTTTTTATGACACTTCAGTCTATAGCTAAGTTGGCATTCGTAGAGCTGCCTTCTTATGACACCTTCATCTTTAGTTAACATGGCTTGTTGAGATGGACTGCCATTTTATAACACTTCAGTCTAAGGTTGAATTGGCTTGTTTACATGAGCTGCCTTTTTATGACACTTTAATCTAGACTTAACTTTGAAGCAGCGGTCACACTGATCGCATTTGAAGGGTTTTATGTTGGAATGTATACTTTCAAAATGGCGCTTAAGCGTTGACTTCATGACAGAAGTGTAGTCACAGAGGGAGCAAGGGAAAGATTCCACGTCCGTGTGGTTCGAAACGATGTGATACTTCAAGCTGCTCTTTGTGTTCGATGAAAACGAACATTCTTCGCACTGAAAAATGTTATTGGAGTGGACTTTAGCCATATGGTTCTTAAAACTGGCCGGGAAATGCGTTTCAAATTCACAACTCATGCACTTGTAGCGTTTATCAGAAGAATGAACCCTGGTGGCGTGGTCGTTCACTTGCCGCTTTGTTTTCGCAGTAAACTCGCATTTTGTACAACGAAACGGAGTTTCAGTGGAATGTTTAGCGATGATGTGCTTCCCCAAATCAGACTTGAACACGGTAGCATAGTCGCATTTGGAGCAACGAAAGGGTCGTTCTTTCGTATGCCTGGCTAGCGTGTGATTGCGTAACGTTTTACTGGTCAACGCGGCGTATTCGCAATGGGCGCACTTAAAATCACGCTTATTTAAATGCTTAGAAGCGATGTGATGCTTAAGATTCTGATGTACCGTCGTGGTGTAGTTACAGTCTGGGCATTCGTAGATTTTGGCATTGGAATGTTTGGTGAGAATGTGACGCCTGAAGTACTTCTTGTTCCCCGTCGAAAAATCACAGTCGACGCACTGAAACGCCTTGCGCACAATGTGATTGTACTGCATGTGCAGGTCGAGAAGGTCTTCCATGTCAGTAGCGTACTTGCATACAGTGCACACGTGCATTTTTTGTGCAGCGCTGTCGCTAGATGAATTAGGTTCTGGGATACCTTGAGGAGTAGGGGCGGAGCATGATGAGTTAGAGGCGGAGCCTGGTGATTTAGAGGCAGAGCCTAGTGATTTAGAGGCAGAGCCTAGTGATTTAGAGGCGGAGCCTAGTGATTTAGAGGCGGAGCCTAGTGATTTAGAGGCGGAGCCTAGTGATTTAGAGGTGGAGCCTAGTGATTTAGAGGTGGAGCCTAGTGATTTAGAGGCGGAGATTGATGAGTTAGAGGCGGAGAGTGATGAGTTAGAAGCGGAAACAGATGAGTTAGAGGCGGAAATAGATGAGTTAGAGGCGGAGCCTGATAATTCAGGGGCGGAGTCTGTTGAGTTAGAGGCGGGGCTTAGTGAGTTAGAGGCGGGGCCTAATGAGTTGGAGGTGGGGCCTAATGAGTTAGAGACGGGGCCTAGTGATTTAGAGGCGGAACCTGACGACTCAGAGGCAGAGCCTGCTAACTCAGGGACGCACTTTGGTAACCTATTTGGGAAACTTGTCAAGTCAGAGACAGATTCTGATAAATTAGAGGTAGAGACAAATGCTCTAAGGGCGGAGCATAATTGTGCAACGGAGGAGCTTGATGACTCGGGGTTGGAGTCAGCAGGAACAGGGGCGGAGCAGCTTGATGCATCAATGGAAGAGCTTAACTGTGTAGGTGTAACGGCACCTGAAAAAAAAACATGTTATAATAATAAAGTTACACAATAGAGATCGATATACTACAATAATACATATATGTATAGCTCTAATAACATTTATCTATAACTTTGTAACCTATATAAAGAAAAACAATAGAAACGAAAAGCTCGCTCGATTGGCTTGACGAATTCGAACTAAGCCAATCCCACTCGTCCGAAATTTCAGACATGTGACATGACTTCGCCCCGTTGAATACAATTTTAGTCATTGACCTTGAATCAATTAACGTATATACTAATTAGCCGGAAACTCAATCGTACTTGGTAATATGGAATTTCCAGTCGTCTCGAGCATGATTGGTTGGCTTCAACACCAGCATGATTGAACAGACAGAAACCAAAGCTCTTGTCTGCGGTATCGGACACATGAAATTGGCTTAAATCGACTTGGGACGAGCCAATCGAAGAAGTCCCAAATTAATTTGATAGAAGCGGTAAATGTTGACTGAAGTGTATTCACGATACACAACAACAACATTAAGCTTACTTTGGGAGTAAAGTATTATGCGCATGTAAGCTAAATGGAAAGCACCGCACGAGTTTTATCTTGGGGAAGATGATATCGTCAGAGAAATGAGAGTAAGTGGTACCTACTCGATAGGGTAAGCATCAAGGATTAAATATTGATGGAGGCGACACAACACCTCGGTAGTGGGACCAAAAAGTTGGGGATGGCATTTTCTCACGCGGGCCTGCTGTGCCAGCTCAGTCCCTGGAACAAGTAACGGTAGCTGGAAACGCGTATTCGTCAGCAGCCCCATTTTTCTTCGTCGAGCTGGCTGGTGGCCCCATGCTGGCTGAAATGGCATACATTCAGGGTTCAGAGTAAATAAATGTTTCTTCACTAACTCAGTAACCGGTGCGTCCTCCATTTCAGCCAACTTACATGTGCCGTCAACCTACTGGTGCAGACAAATGTGGGGCGCAGGCATACGAGGCGTAGGTCCCCTGTGTCGCCTCCATCTATGCTTACTCCGAAGTCAGCATAACAAGAACAAAAGATTGCAATGTTCCGTAATGAGATACCAAAGAAAATGCATAAACTGTTCGATGAAACGGGAATATTATTCAAAGGATGTGCACTAAATGCAATCATACACTGAATATCATACGCTCTACAACCAACGTTCAAACAAACTTTCGGCGAAATGGCAACTTGGCTTGGACTGGAAGCATTCGTAGTACCAATAGTTGTGATCTGTACCGCTTCTGCGTTGTTCATGTCGCTTACACGTTTCAGATCTGTACCAGTAGCAGCAGGTAGTGCCTCACACGTACCATGATCATGGTCCGGTTCACTGGTACCACCATCATGGTGCGATTCACGAATACCATCATCATCGTCCACTTCTTCCTTCGGGTCCAGAACTTCAAGTTTCACATCTACAGCTGACGGGGACACTGACCAATCACGGGACACATCAATTTCCTGTAAAAAAAAGACAATCTTACGCAACTGAAGAATACCTCGTTACAGAATGAAGGCATGAAATTGTTGGGGTACGGTACAACATGGTCGGGATTATGCTATGGAGACTACATTGCACCTGCTAGCTTTACCTTCAAACTGAGATATCAAAAGGGGCAAGCGTAATCAATTCTGCTTGGGCAAGGTATTACCATCTCCTACTCCGTGCTGGCAGAAAAGTAGGGAATTTTTCTTTTATCTATGCTTCACATTAGTAATGAAGTTCAGTCCATTTGTAGCTAAGCCGTAACTAGCTATCTAAGTAAGTAGGATGAATTCTGATTTCTTTGTTGAGGTCTATATTTAACCCTTTCGTTTCCGACGGGAACTCCTGTTCCCGCATTAAAGTTTTGATTATTGAAGCCAGCGCGTTGTTTCTCGCTTTGAAAAGTTACACAACCTATTTTACAACCCGTCTGAAGTCAATGCTTGTATTTTATTAACGACAAAATAAAACGAGAGGTGGAGCTCAAGATACTGTAATAAGAGTGTCTTATCATGGAGCTGCTTCTCGAACCTCATAGCAAGAGTAGAGTTTCTGGGAACGCAAGGGTTAACAGAATCTCCATCATCCATAATATACTTTAGGCTACCTACTGTTTGACTGGCAATATAAAATCCTTGAATGAACCACACCCGTCAGTGTGCTGACTCACACTTCGAGCCATGAAATATTATCTTCTACGTTGCTAAAAGAGAATATTAAGTTCAGCATGGAAACAAAACAACCATCCTATCCGCAAGAATATTAGGCATATACTTTAAATCGCGGATTTTTCTCACTGCTTCCTTACCTGGATATCGGAAGTCCGCTCCAAGGGTTCCACCTTAATGTCAGTGACAGTTTCATGCAGCCCTTCTAAAAATGATGTCTCTATTTTGACACTCACACAGGGAGGAAGTCTGGCTACGGCGTCCATATTTCTGGTACTATTGCTCCTCCCTGGAACAGACTAACTGGGAGAAAAGCAGGGACGTTGTTAAGGTGTATTAGCAGAAGGTTTCTCATATACGGACTATCTGGAAGATTGTCCATTAATGCAAAGTGTTTTAGCAAAGACTTCACCAATAACGAAGTTAAAGGGGGAGTGTCCTTTGATGCGAAATGGTTTCTCATTAACGGACTAAGTCGAAGATTGACCAATAGTAAGAAATGTATTAGGGTGGGGTCTAAAAGAACGGAGAACGTCGCATTAACGACTGAGCGGAAAGAATGTCCGTTGCCCCGAAGTATAGTAGTGTTCAACTTAGGACTTTTCCTAAAATTGCCTGTTTCTGTACTGGTCGTGAGCAGATTGTCGACGGTATGATATACCAGATCAGGTGCATATATGTGTTGGAAAGACGTTTGTTACCACAAACAAGGGATTGCTACCGTGAGACACCATGGATATTCCAGCAAGATTCCGCCCTCTGTCACACAGCCCGATCAGTCAAGAATGAGTATCAAGAAAATGGTGATGAACTCACTGCTACCATGGCCAGGAAATTCTCCAGATATAAACCCCATTGAGAGCGTGTGGTGTATTCTAAACGATAAAATATGTACACTAAGTCCCCATTGCCCCTTAAACAGCCTTCATACAGCGCCATAAGATCAGCTCGCCAGCGAGTCAACTAAATTCGGTGTGGCTGTAATGCGTTCATAAATCTCATTGGGGGAAAGTGACACGGAAGCAAGTACGGTAGTTTTGCGGGGGAGCAGCAGGCAAACTGATGTACTGATATGCGGATGGTGCCTATGGCGACTGGCTGCAATTACACCCAACACTTGAGCTTCATAGAGCTTCACAGAGAGGCTCCTGGCTCCCTCCTCTCTATTAAAGCTCCTTGCCTGGTCCCCACAGTTCGTCCGCTCTACTAACGAGGGGACGTTCAGCTTGCAAGCCGTCCTGATTACACGGGGAAAGTCGGTAGCCATGATAACCCTGAAAAGTGTCGAAGTTGAACGACGAGTGTGCTCAACGTCCAGACATTCAGGGACCCCCGGCTTTCAGTTCTAAAAACAATGCAAACTAGCATAACGGTCACCAAGCGGCCAATTGCTCAACTACCTAACCCAGACCACACAACGCCGGAGTGCGGAACTGACCTACCGGGCATTCAGGCCAATAGATTATGTGATGACAATGGCACAAGGGGCTTTAATACAGAGGAAGGGGCCAGGAGCCTCGTCCGTGCAGCTCCCGAGTCGGGTGTGGCTGCAGCCAGTCGCCGTAAGCACCAATCGCATATCAATATATCAGTTTGTCTGCTGCTCCCCCGTAAAACTCTCTGCTCCCGCGTCACTTCCACCAATAAGGTTTATGAACGCGTCACAACCACACCTGATCTGGTTGGCTCGCTGGCGAATCTAACTACGGGCCGCAGGGCTCTCTCGTCCCTATTGATGCTCCTTGCACCGGCACACTGTGTAGTAGTAGTAGTAGTAGTAGAAGTTTTTACTAGCGCTTCAGTGGCACACTGCCTATATCGCACCGAACTATTCCTGTGTTTAACCACAGGTTCGTGCGCCGACTAGGGCGCATTTTAAATTGTCCATGATTTTTGTCTAGGCTTTTCTGCCGGTAGGTTTCAGGGTGGTTAGTGCGCTACTGACAGGAAAAAGGAGCAAGTTGAGCATCTCCAACCCCGGGGCGCGGTTGAACGCTTTCGCTCAGCTACGCCACACAGGGGAAGGAAACGAAGCACAGGAAAGTAGAAATCTAGTGGGAATAGGTCAGCTACCTAGAACAGCAGCTCACCGCCCGAAACAGAAGGGGTAGTATTGAGAGCCTACCTAATTTTACAAAACTAACCTCGTCAGCAGGAACTGCGGCAAGTTGCAACATCCCCAGCGGAGGAGGCACTAGGGAACCTTGGCGTTGTGAGGCCCAAATATATTGTGGCAGGGACAGGGCCCGCCAGAATATACCCCTGAGGGCCGGCACACTGTGTCCATAAACTAAATGTAGGAGATATTGCGGATTGGTGCCAATGAGCAATAATGCTGCATTTCTACGAGCGCACAGGGACATCAAAAGCGTCGGTGGATCCTGCGAAAAACGTAAAAAAATATAGTAATCGCTGATGAAAGGTAACTAACAACTGTTAATTCTTAAATAAACAAGAGTAAGAAGCAAGAGATGCGTAGAATGTTAGACAACACGGCAATATTCCAGATGATGACCTGACAGAGCATGAACAAATCGGGAAAGAGAAGCAGGAACACAAGAAGAACTAATCGTTCGGCCATTCGATCAATTCAATCAATCGAATTGAATTCGATCAATTGGTCAGACTTCTAAATTCTATAGCAATGTTAACAGACAAACCAACGACGCTTCTTAGAATCAACTTTTTCTTAATTCAATCAAAAATGCTATAATAGATACCAATAAATATCAGANTAGCGGACCTTGCAGTTTTGAAGTTCCCACCTTGACAACGACATTCGCTGAGAATGTCGAAAGCTTGGTTAAAATAAAATTCGTCGTCCAGAAGAAGTATTATTTTACGTTATTAAATACAAGAAGAACTGTTAGAAACAGAGTTGGGAGAGTGAAAGAACCAAAACGAATGTGGTTAGCTTTCTCTATCTTTACGATATCGGGCCCTGGGGGTCATCACTCCCCCCAGCAGGAGACCAGGCCCATGAGGGCTGTCGGGTGCTCCCGCTCCCTGAGGTACACTTGACTGGTGGAAAGCCAAAGTCTGCCAAACCGCATCCCAAATTCTGACATTGAAGTCATTGCTATCAATATTAAGGCTACAGCCCCTGACTATCAAAAATGAGGGAAAAGAATTTTGTATCAGCATTGTTCGTACTCATGGTCATGTCCTGTTCTGGCTACTGCCAATGACGCGGGGAGGGTACAAAGAAACTTTCAGGTGTGAGCAAGATACGCTACGCTATATTAGTCCAGCCATGGCAATAAAATTCCACGTTTCTACTGCGAAATGTTGACCCTGAAGACAAACTTTTACAAGCTCAGTTTGATTAGATTCATTTACACACCGTTTTATTGAAGGAGGACCATGCACGATGTATAATTACATATATATTTATTTACAGATAAAAAAAATAAATACACACTGGTACCAGGGTGTTTTGATTGCTAATGCATCCGATCGTAAAAAACGACGGCAAAGAATATGCATCGACATTTCACGACTGTTATTGCTAATGGTCATAAAACTTTGATTCAGTGGAAACGGATTACAGCCTGTCAAGCCGGCAGCCTGCCAAACACACGTTGCTGGAGGGTAAATACAAAGATTATAATGCTGGACATGATTAACTATGTATTATAAGCACAATTCACAACCACATTGACGCTCACTATGATACCAACTAACAGCCCGAGAGATATACACACAGTTACTGTCTATTTACAGTATATAAGCTACCGAAAACATTCCGGATGGGTTTGGCACATTCTACTTCGGCTTACCCTATCTTAAAATTAAAGGCATTTATCCAATGTTTATAGATCTAATGATCGCCTTAAAAAATTGCGATTGGGGAATTGCGTTCGCTTCTCTATCGTTATGAATCATTTTCTCAAATATCCGCACATATTTACGAGAAAATTAGGGGCAACGATGACGTCACAACTGATAGCTTGCATTAAATCGTAACATCGTATTATTATAACACTTTGTTTAACCTCCATAGCCGCAACTCAGGCGTTCCAACAGAGATGAGTGAGTAATATTAAATACCATATGATTTGTCGCGTGGCCTAAGTGCGCTACTACGGGCAGGAAGCAAGGTGCAAAGCATAGTGGGAGACACTCGAGTGGTCAGCTTTTTTCGTGGCCTTCCACACGAGAGAGATGAGAGAAGTTCCGCGGACCAGGTACGGTACGCTATCTCGATCAACAGCCCACCTCGCGGAACAGAAAAGGAAACACAGAGAGCCTGTCTAACTTTACAATATTAACCTCGTCAGCAGGAACTGCGGCCAGATGCAACATCTGCGGAAATGGTACTCGGGTTTGCCCCAGGGCTCATAAGGCCTAAAGCCTATACTATATTATGATCGTAACATCGTAGTCATGATGCCAGTGCTATGTAGATATCTGCAGCCGCGCCAAGAGACAATAATGACGTCACAACGGTCTCGAATGATCGATTTGCGGTGAGCTCAAAAGTTATGTGTCCGTGTCTACTTTTTCTGGAGTAAAAGGACATTTATTTGCTCCAAATCTAAGCTTAGTTCAAATAGGATTTGACAGTAGTAGTAGTAGTAGTAGTAGTAGTAGTAGTAGAAACTTTTACTATCGCTTCAGTGGCACACTGCCTATATCGCGCCGAACTACTCCTGTGTTTAACCACAGGCTCGTGCGCCGCTAGGGCGCGAAATTTGTCTCATTTTATATATTATAAAGCAGTAAGGAGAATATAATTATCATTGTTAATTTTACATACATGTTATTCACAACGAAACAGGCAGAGCCGTAGTTGACGATAGCATTTATCGTAATGGATTAATCACAGTTTGTGGTAGAGGTTACATTAGGTAAGAAGTCTTGAGGGCATTTCTACTAAATTGGCCGCGCGGTCCCTCAGAAAGCATTCCTCGGAGGAAGGAGTCGACAGAACCAAATAAAAAGAACAAAGGCGATATCACAGAGGAAGAAAGGACGTACAGTATAGTATGACGATAGACATGTGGAATCCGTGCATGAGGGTGTTCCGGCACAGGATCAACGCGCATGGGAACAGGAAGTCGAAGTCGGGAAAGAAGTGGAAGAACAGACGAAAGAAAGATCAGCAGGAGTAAGAGATTGGAAGAAAGCCAAATGTGCAAGAAAGACAGACGTCCCGAAGGCCTATCTAATGGCTAAGACGTCCCGGAGGCTTACCTAATGGCTAAGGCAACCTACAGGGTACCGTGGGGGCGACACGCCCCTAACATAGGCGAACTAACCTAACCCTATGGTCCATCTTATGTCCCCTGAGGGGGAACAGAAAACAGAAGTCAAGTCACCCTTTGACCGTAAACCTCGACTAGGATAAGATAGCTGGCAGTAGACGGACCAACAGGCTCATTGCCAGGGAGCCGCCCGTACTCACGCTCCGGCCCTTTATGAGCTATTGCCATCACGTCAGAGCCATAGAGCTATCTGAGGAAGAGAAGAAGAAAAAGAATTATTATTATTATTATATTGGTATTGCCCCGCTATTTCTGAAACGTAGACAATCAATAGCGATCTAAGATGATTTACTCGACTTACAGCCGGAACCACAACGTTGTGCTCAGGTCGCAAGAGATGAAGGACGAAAAAAGAAGACAGAAGAAAGAAGCGCCCGTGCGGGTGGCCCCTCTGTGGCCCTCCGCACGGGTGAGGTAAGAGCCTCGCAGAAAAAGTCGGTCACCTCAATCGGCGGCCTACCTCGCGGGACAGAAAATGAAATTTAGAAAACCTACCTAACTTTACAAAACTAACCTTGTTAGCAGGAACTGCGGCAAGCTGCAACCACTCTTGTGGAAAAAGCACTCGGGACCTTTGGTTGCGTGATGCCCAGATATATCGTGGGAGGGAAAGGGCCCGCCAGAATACCCCTGAAGGCAAAATTTGTTTGCTGCAGATCCGCAGAGCTCGGAGACGTTAAGTTAGTTGCAGCACGAGAGATAATGGATTACGGTGGCTTACAATCTTTGAACGTCACCGGTTTGAGGTTCCTGGAGGATAAGTTCGTAATGGTAGAGGGTGTTGCGCTCAATGCCTGTCAAGACGATTCTTGAAGGCATTGACTGACTGTGCACCAACAACTTAAGGGTCGACTCTATTTCAAACCTACACGCACTGGTTCGAGTAGCAGCTAAATAATCTTTAGAGCCTAGAGGAGAGCACGGCTGCAGTCGACCACAGAGAGTCTCAGCTATGACGTGTTAAATTTATCATTGAATTACTCATCTCACAAATGCAACCACGACAGCAGCATGCCATGGGAACTTATGTAGGGAGGTAGGGAATTGCAGTCGAGCCCTACTACTAAGTGGATCCCAGCGCAAGAGAACATACAGACAAGGGAGAAGTGAATACAGACTATCAGTAGGAACGAGATTTTGGCACATAATAATTAAGTAAATTTTTTTGTACTACCAATTAAAGTAAGGCTCCTACAGTGAACTGCTTCTGCAGGTTGTGTTCCCGTCATAGCTTTACGTTTGAGCTTTTGTCGTTGTTTGGGGTTATCATCGTCGACTTCTCTGTCTATATGAGCATATTGTCACAGCGCTAGTGATCATCAGCCCGTCTGCAGCCTTCGGCCATAGTTCTGTCTTAATTTTTTTTGTGGCCGGGCAGCACAAGAGACCCCTTCTCTTGCAACGGGACCATAGTTTACGGAGAGAAGCAGATGAAACATCTATATTACATATTATCTTTTTTATTATATAGGTTAGACTTTGCCCCCCTACACCATCACAAGTATGACGTTCAGAGAGAAGAAAAGCAAGAGACTTAAAGCATGACAAGATAAAACAAGGAACCCCTACACGAGGGTGTCTCTACACAAGATCAACGCGTACTGGCACAGCAAGTCAGGAAAGAAAAGAAGAACAGAGGAATATGAAACTGACAGAAATGTGGACACGGAGAAAAGATGTTCCGAAAGCCGAGCTAATGTCTAATGTAACCTACAGGTTCCCTTGGGAAGCAGATCATATAATAATTATTCTTGTTGCTATTATTAATATCAGTAAAACTACACGCTTGGACGATCACGAACAGGTTTCGGAAACTAAATAAAACACGAGCAACTCCACGCCGCCTCGAGCGTTGCCAGGAAGAAGCACATAAAAAATTCGCAACTGACTTGAACGCCTGCAAATCAACATCACCCAACTTATGCCGCCAGTGAATTGCAAACCTTTCATTAGCTGCCGGTCAATATGACCCAAAATAAAGTAAAATTTAAATTCAGAGAAGACCCGACAGCGAAACTTGACTTTACATTAGTTACAAAAACAAAATTTACTCGAATTCATGAGCAATTTTTAAAATATATATATTTAGAAATTAATAAAAAGTGAAGTCGACCTAAATTTACACCGATGATATATCGAAAATGAATAAATATGCATATTATAGCAAAAATAAACCTATTAGCATTAGAGTCAATAAAATTATGGAATTACAAACAGCACAACACATATATATTTAGTCACACATAGGTAGTATCGCAATAGTCACAAATTTGTAGGGTAAATCCTCGATAAACCGGACACAATTATCCCCTTAAAGTTCACAGGGCTCAATAGGAGAGGATAAAACGCTGATATCCGTAAGGAAATTTATTTGGGGTTCTGCTTGAGTGTCGCTCCGTATGTCTACTACCTGCACGCGACGCTCGCAGTGCTATACCGGGGCCACACTAGGCATTTGCACGGACAACTTGATGCAAGGATACAAGACTCGGACGTCATAGACGCCACGGTGTCTATTCTACCGATTTTAAATATATCTCGAAACGACACCCGAGCCGGTCATCCTAGCAACCAGCTGGGCGTAGAAATGCATATGTGCCACAGTTCACTTACAGAAGATAGTTGTGTCAAATTTGGGTGAATGCGCTACGCTCCTAACTTTCCAGGTTTGTGACGTCACAATTACGTCACGCCACTGCGGAAATATGTGTCCCCGGCTTTAGACAGAGGCAAATAGCGTATCCATGATGCGGGCTCAGGCACAACAGGAGTGTATCGCCATCACGCAAAATCCAGGCTACCGCAACCTGAAAACAAGTTACAGTAACCCGAAAATTGGTTGTGATAGCGCATCTAGCGACGAGCGGTGTACGCTCAATGACAATAGAATACTGTTTTATTCGGAATTTTGTGAATGGAATTTTCGAGAAGCTGATGTGATTGACTTGTTCTGGTGTAAGGAGCTTATTTGTTGCCTATTTGAATGAATTTCGTGCGCCTTTTATCCAAAATAAGCGTCTGTGCTCGGTGACCTACATCGCCATAACCCGGGTCGTAGTCATCCTTTGAGCTATGATTGCGACACGGGTCGTGACTGCCTGGGTTACCCGTAACCCAGAAATGCTGATTGAGACACACCCCAAGTGTCACTTTTAATGAAGCCGTTCTTAGGGTTGAAGAGTCGGAGTCCGACTCAGACTCCTGGCTTCCGAATATACCAAAGCCGGCGGGACTAACTCTGGCTCTGTAACCTTATTGTTGTTGTCGTCGGACTTTGATCCGAATTGATGTTCGTATTCATGATATCGGCACGGGCATAAATAAAGAATGAAACGTTTGTTCTGTGGAATATCCACAGGACTTAGCAGATATATGTTTAACTGATGAATCGATGGATATGCAGAATTTTGAGTTGACTGCCTTCGGTAACCCGACCACACGTTCCATTTGTCCGACATCCTCGAAAGTCCGATGAGCATCTCGACGACGCTGTGCACATCCGTGGGGTAAAGCGACCACTGGCGCCAATGTTCCAGTATATAAACCTGCCATCGGCCGGTTAACACAATGAATTGTACATTAAACACCACCCCTAATGAGTTCGGTTTATCGAGGGTTTTATGTATATATTGGGGAAGAAATGAATAACCCACATCAGGGGTAAGAAATAAACTCCCTCCCATTCAGTAAAAATACTAGTTAATTCCTTACCAATACCCCACCTGTGAACCAGTCATTTCTTCCCCCAGTTGACTAAATCGCGAAAATACTCTTAGTCTAACTTCGCCCATACTGAGCAGAAAAAATGGCCAACTAAGGGTACTAATGAAGGGCAAGGCGATGCTGAGTCGAGATAATTACATGAATTCAAGTTTCTCCGCAGCTTCAGACAGGTACGTTGGTTTTGTCACTTCGGATCGCGCTGAAGTGTCGGTTGCAACTCAATTACCGACAGGAGGGCAGCTAAAAACTTTCTTTTGCAGAGCAGGATTGAATCGTCGACTGTTACTAAGGTAATTAATTTAGTTATAGTACCAGAAACGTGATCCGATTAGGGGAAACTAACGCAACGGTCAGAATCTTAATAGGCTCTCGTGGTGCCAATTGATGGCGCCTGCAACATCGTACTCAGGATAGACCTAAAGCTTACAGTTCGGACATGCACCATGATCTGGACAGAACAAAACCCCTCCACGTCGCTGCCCGCTAGCAACTATATGGATACTTGCCCAGAGCAAGGCTGTAATGCTGCGCAATATGTGCGGTACACCACCTGCACGTTGGAGAGGCGGTGCAAGCAACACCGTTACTCATCAAGCAGTATATTTAAACACTTTCGGGATGAACACCAAACCGAACCACCCCCAATAGCAATATTTTCTACCGCATTTTCTGTCCTTTATTCATTTCCGGATGTCACATCATTGAAAATAGCGGAAGCCATAACTATCAGAA
>LQNS02277096.1:7808692-7819036 GCA_001587735.2 Parhyale hawaiensis | reverse complement strand
CAGGACTACACCAGAGAAATGTAATAGATTTTTGTGGGTGAGGTGTTACTTGTGCCCAACAGCAATGCGCGGTGTGTCGCGCGACCTGGGTTGCGTCGGTGGGGGCAGTAGACAGCTGTACCTGACGTTACGTTCTTTTGTGCAACGAATTTGTTGCGTCGTACATATCGCTTGCTGCGCTCGTGTGTCCTGGCCTCAGGGCAGGGTGTGCTATAACTACATATTTTTGTAAGCTCATCTGCGGTGCTTCTGCATGACAACTTCCTCATAATCAGCTGAACGCCTAAAAAGTAAACAAATATATTGTCACATTTTCGAAAGGAGTCTCAGTTGGGCGATGACCAGATTTACAGCATGCAAGCTTCTTACGCTTGCATTCGTATTTTCTTTTTTTTTTTTTTTCAACACCAAATGAAACTAGAACACTCTGAGAGCGCATATCTCCGCCAAGGAAGACAATGTTAACGAAAAATTCAAATCAATTCTAAAACTAGAATTTTCTATTTATTATCAACCGCGAGCGTCACCGTCACTCATTGATTTGGAAACTTACCTTCTTCTGCCGTCGTGTGAACTACACGTGTTGCCTTGCCTTCCCCTCCCGCAGTCCTGGCTGTAACGCTTATGTTGTACCGAGTGTTGGGGGTTAGGCCCTCCATGGTGTATGTGATGACGTCATTGTCATCTGTTATATTTTCAGACCAGGTTGTCTCTGTTCTGCTTCCCCATAACGTCTTTCCGTTATAAATGACGTCATAGCTAACGTTGCACGGCGTTGGTCTCCTCCACTGCAGCGTTATACTCCGACTTGACACCAACGTTGGTTCTTGCATTTCTACGGGCGGTGGAGCTGGTGAGGGGGAAATTGCAAGCGTTGTAACTGGAATGCGACTGGAGACAGGCTTACAGGCTAACAGGCTACATATTCGTAATATCAATCTGGGTACAATAATTAATTTAAATATCGTACATTCTATAAGTTCCAGTAAACTTTGTATATACAGTAGAAGCTCTCAACTAAAGGGTTTTTCAATTCACGCAGCTCCAAAATTACGCTCAATATTTTGGCCTAATTGCTCCCAATAATCTCCCTATTCTGGGATTCGCAAAACGCACCAATTAGGAATCAGTATTGTATCTGATATGAGATTTGCGGATTTCATGTTACAGTAAAGCCCACATTTTTTCCTGCTTACAGCAATTTTTAAAAATGAGCTGCTGATGCCAACTCTCGATGAAGTGTGAATATTTACCGAATTCACAATGCTGCGTATATCATGCAATTTAGCATTCACACAGCGTATAGTAATGATATACAATGATTACAGCTTCAGAACATTCACTCACACTAGTGTTAAGCCATGGACTGGCCAGCCCGTCTTACCTCCACTAAGCGATATCGTCACGGCAGCTGGGGGACCAAAGCCTGCCCATGTGCTGGCCCTGACTCTGACGGTAGTTTCGCAAGGGCCCAAGTTGTGTATCGTGTATGTGTAGGTCTCTTCTTCAGTTTCCGCGGTGCCGGTGTCCCAGGCCACACTGTAGCCCCTTATCTCGCCGTTTTCTTCCCTCGGAACCTCCCAGGTCACCGTGGCAGTGGTTGGGTCCACCGAGGGCCATTGCAGATTTTGAGGCTCCGAAGGAGCTGGAGAGAGCGAGAGAGAGAGAGAGAGAACTTTGCTTACAACGCATCCTATGAGATTCGATTTCAAAAGCAATTCATGACTTTTTTTCGCTTAACCATAAATTAAGGGATGACTGTCAGAAGTGTATGGTAACTGGTATGGTACTACAACTCGCGGCCCCTTTCATGGGTACAGAAAAGTGCCGTGAGTGGCGGTTAGAAGCTTTTACAGTTAAAATATATATCTCTTGAAAATATATACATTTATGAATTTTTCATATCTTCATTTCATTTACAATTTATTCGAGCATGATTAGCAGTATAATTGTCATCATTGTTATTACTTTTCGAACATAAAATATTGTCAGTGAGCTCTAACTTCCTGTCTTTCTTTCCTTCATTCTCTTAGCGAGATTTCGTCCCCCTCGTTCTCTACCTTTAATTTCGCCTAGCGGGATACCCTCCGCCACGGAAATTGCGCGCTTGCGGAGTAGACGATGAACCTGCCCGGGTTACCTGCCTTTAGTTGTTCTCTTCTCTGCGTTCAGGTCCGCTAGGTAAGTTTCTATTTTCTAGTTCCCAGTCCGTTCTTACAACGGTTAATCTTCACAAAGTACTTATTTGCTCCCAGTTACATACCAGTGTAAGTGAAATTACCCTATTGGTAGCAGCTACATTTTGTTTATCGTATTTTCTGTGTTGCGGTTTTACTTGCTGTAAATGTGTGCAATAAAAGTGCCGCAGTGTCCTGGCCGCTTAAGATAGTTTTGCTTCGTAGCTCCTAATGTCATTGCGTATTCTCTAAGCTACTGCTATTACAGTATTCATCTCTCACTCGTGTGAATGGGGCCCCAGTCGGCCGCACTTCGTTCTTTTGCCCTGCTGCTCTGAGGTTTCTTTTGTACAAGCGTAACTGGCAGCGTTGGCCGCCTGCAGTGCGACCTTCTCTCGTGTTGAACCTTCTGCAAGTGTGAAAGATACTTTGATCCCTTTGGACTGGCCGCCTATTGAGACCAACTCCCTCCCATGAACTGATAACCTCGTACCCCTGCAGCCAGTGCCGGTGGGTTCACCCTGCCATATTGCCAGTGGGAATTGGAAAGTTTCCCGTTTCCCCCACATCCACCGCTATAATTTCTTAAGAGGCTCTCTAGCCCAGTGCCGTGCTGCCTCCACTGCCTTGGCTGATCAGTCCGACAGCTTATACCCTGCCCTGTTCATCTGCAGCGACTGTATTCCCCTCTCTTCCAGCCGCGGTGTAACAACGCAACGGCTGCAGACATTCCTTAGCGGCTGCTGGACTTGACCCTTCAAGCGCGATACCCCCACCACCCACCTTGTGCAACGTGTAAGTCTTCAGTTTGGCGGCTACGGACGGTCCCAGAACCTACTTCGCTCCGTTTGTTGGGTTGCTGCATTCTCTTTCCTTCGCCCTACGAATCCAACCCTGGTCAAACTTACCCTCAAGAGGATTAACTTCTCCGGGATCCCCTTCTTGCTCCACTAAACCCTCTCCGGCGCCCAGGAACTCCGCCTGCCCCCATATATAAGTTGCGTAAAATTAATTTTAAAGCATTAAACTTAGTTTTGGACCTCGATGTTTCACTTCCTCAGGGAGCGGATACTCCCCCTTGGTGCTCGAGAATATATATTTACCTTCCATACCACAAATAAGTGATAAATATCCCGTTTGAGAGCTGCCGCAAGATGTTTCTAAATAAATCTTGGGTAACGCTGGTCTATAATAGACGTGTGCCATAATGACGTTCAAGTTATAATTTTTTGCAATGAAATTTTCTCGCCATACTCTCAGTACTTTTCTGTGCATCATCTAGAAGTCACTGTTTTCCGCAAATTGGGTTTTTCTTTCGTAAAACAACCACTACATAATGGTAAAAACTTTTTCGACTTTAACGCACATGTATGGAACATTGCAAACCGAGCGTCCCACTATATAACTTTGTTAAAATATTGAGTTAACCTCAGTAATTAATGAAAAAGGAACTTGTCACCTAATGGTCGAGCTGTGGGTGCCCTTATACGCCCTAAATTTGAATATTTGTAGAAAATAGAGCATCTTCGTACAGACCAATAGCCGTACATCTTGCTGATACATCAACTTCAATTGAACGCCTAAAGATATTGTCATCTCCATGCACCAGCGAGGTTATGTTATTGTCATGTTTTTTCGTCTGTCGCCAAGGTAACTCACGAACTTATGGACGGATCTTTGTGAAATTTATAGATATCTATAAGTATGTTGGGAAGAACAAATGATCACCTTTTGGTGAATATCCGTTCAATACTTTGATTGTTTGTTTGGTTGCCTCTTTTTTTATCGACAGCATGATTAAAAAGTTATTAAGCGATTTTTATGAAATTTGCCGGAATTGTTTTGGTTATTACTTGGAGCAAATTACGAAATTTTAGTGCTGATATATTTTCCCCTTTATTTGTTTGTCTGTATGTTTGTTTTTATGTTTATCAGTAACATAACTAAAAAACTTATGACGAAATATTTTTGAATTCTGTAGATTACTGAATATGTTAAAAGACCTAACGACCAAATTTTGTTGTTGATACGTTTGTCCATTTGTGTGTTTGATTAATGTTGTCAGAATATTTATCAGAAATATAACTCCAAAATTTACGGACTGACCTCTAAGAAAATTACAGAAGCTGTTATTGTTGTCAAGGGTTACAAATGACCGAATTTTGGTGATGATCAAGAAGTACTCGCAATTTCAGGACTAATTTAAATTTTTCCTTAACATTGCCTTGCTTGGCGTTCCAGTTTGTAGTTACTATTAGTTCATGAGAACAGCTGCAAGAGGCTCCACCCCTGATATCAATAATTCAATTTCTACAGAATGAACCAAACAAAAACCAATCATCTTAAATGAATCTAAAATTACCCGGGTTGGATAATGCAATAGAAATGTTGAAGTCTTCACTCAAGTTGAGCTCCGCTGTATTGTTATCCTGTACATGGGCTTTGAACCTTAGCTTTTCGTTTAGGATGAAACAGAGATATCTGATTGAGACAAACGTTGGTACAAGCTTGGCTTTGAATGAGATATAAAGCCACGACGGCTTAGTTTTGTATTCACGAACGTCGAAACCATGCAATGCATTGAGCAGTCTGACAAACAACTTGAATATTTTTGGGTACTGACTATAGCATTAACAAAACACTATCAGAAGAGATATGCCAGCAATCAACGTAAAATACAATGAATTCTCAAACTTCCTCAACCTAAGAGATATGCTAGCAATCAACGTAAAATACAATGAATTCTCAAACTTCCCAACCTCTTCAACTGAAATAGCCACGCCCCTCCAGACCAATGACGTCACACCGCAGTACACGACCAACCGTCATTGTCTGGCACCGTTCCAGTTCGTTCTCAGCTCTGCTCTTGACCGCATGCAGCATGGCTGTTGTCTATAATTTGTGATGCCAAATCTTTCTTCACATTACGTCTAGCTAACTTGTGCGTTTCATTTGTTGCAGATGGTAGATTTTTAATCCTATACCTAAAGATGTCCACCGTTGACGGACGAAACGTCGTGTTTTATTTAGCATGTTTTCGATTTTACTCACGTATAGTACTGAATAAACTTACTGGCGAACAGAGGTGCATTTTTAGAACTTTGGAGAAGACAAAATGTTTCGTTAAACTTAGTGCTGATTTGAAATATCTATATGGATACTAGGTAGCAACAATGTTTGCTAGCGCAGCAACTCTAGTGTAAGCCGCGTGGCGCCGAAAGTCAAATATTTCATCTCTGCATTTCAGCAGGAAGGTCGCTAGACTAGATTGCGAACGCACGTAAGCGAGATCCGTGTGCCTAATTTTGGTCAGCACGCTACTACTGGCAGGGCAACAAGGCACAAAGCACCTCTAGAAGACAAAATAGAAGAAGATGAAAGAGACAGTGGTACAGAGGGTTTTCTTCCGTCCCCGCCCCCACATGGGAGCAGGCCTAAGCCAACCGGGCTAGGTCGCTCACTAACACCGGCGGCCGCCTCGAGGAAAACAAGGGGAAGTAAAGAGGACCTACCAAACTTTAAAAACTAACCTTAACACTAACTGCGATCAAATGTAACAGTCCCTGCGGTAAGGCGCTTGGGCTGACCACTAGGGGGCGTGATTCCCATAGATATTCTGACAAGGATAGGGTCTCGCTGAATAGCTCCCGCTAACGTTCCGCTCATAACAAGCATTTGCGAAAACATAGACACACTTACGGTTCCCAATACAGTCACACTTTCGCTTAGGCTACAGGAGGTTTTAGACAGGGACATATCACTTATACAACATGGCAGGTTTAAATGTACAAACAAAAATAACCTGTGAGCAAAGATTTTGAGCCCAAATAATAAAACGAGGTAAAACAAGTAGCTAGCGCTAGTACCTGTACTTACAGACTAGGCCCAGAGCCTAAAGGAGAAAGAGATCACTCTTTCTCAGAGTTTGAGACAAAGCATAAGTTTCAGAGCCTGGAAACTCAAATTACGTCGTGAGTTAAAGACGAGTGGAATTTGCAGTCCTACGAACGAGTAGTGCTGCCTGCTTATGTCGCCTTGTTATACTGATCGTGACTCAACGTAGGATTTGAAAAACCATTTTATTCACCAAACGATGTTATTATTGTTGTTGCTGAACAGCGTCCAAGAGGGTGGAGCGTAAAGGGCCACCTTCTTTGACCGCATAGAAGAAATGGGTTGAGGGTTTTGATCATGTAGCAGTGTGCTGGGGTCCCGGGCCCACGTTACCACTCGACTAAAAAGCAAAGCCGCGTCTCAGTCAGACCAGAAGTCCAAAAGTGACTAGATCGGGGAGGGCTGGGGAGAAAAGCAATAGGTTACGATGCATGGTCAGATAGGCAAAATTACTAAGTGCAACATAAGATAAGAGCCGTGAACCGCAACGTCAACGTAAGTGCGCTAGTAGCTATACGCTTTACGAAATTTAGCCTCGTCGAACATTGGCCGCACTATGTGCCACATGTGGAGCACAGTGCCTTTAAGAAACTGTTACGAAGCGCTAAGGTCTAACTGTCAACAAACTGGACCTAGTCCAAGAGTCGTCCGTTTTTACTAACAAGTGAAAGTAAAGTATTATTATTATATTGGTATTGTCCCGCTATTTCTGAAACTTAGACAATGAATAGCGATCTAAGATTGATTTACTCGGCTTGCAGCCGGAACCACAACGTTGTGCTCAGGTGGCAAGAGATGAAGGACGAAAAGAGAAGAAGACAGAAGAAAGAAGCGCCCGTGCGGACGGTCCCTTCTGTGGCCCTCCACACGGGCGAGGCAAGAGCCCCGTAGAAAAAGTCGTTTACCTCGATCGGCGACCCACCTCGCGGAACAGAAAGGAAATATAGAGGACCTACCTAACTCTACAAAACTAACCTTCTCAAAAGGAACTGCGGCTAGATGCTACATCCCCTGCGGAGAAGGCACTCGGAACCCTTGGGTGCGTGATGCCCAAACATATTGTGGCACAAAACTGAAAGTAAATCGTTAACCCTTTCTTTCATGAGCAAATATGTCTCTCTCGTAAGAATAACGCTATATGAAGTGTAGCATACGTGTAATGGCCCGAAAGAAAGGTTGAAATTAAAACTTATATCAAGCCCTGTGTTTCCTATTGATACACAGTGAACTACATGGCAAAATTGGCACATTCGTAAAATTCATAGGAATCAAGATGGAAGTATGCGGCCAGTGAGAAGAGTGTGGACAAAATGTATATATACCACCAGGACAAGTGTGGAATGACCTTTTTCTTCGCAGCCAATCACAGGCTGATAGTAACAAAAAGAGTAAAATTAAATGCGAGAGAGGCAAAATATGGAGATTTAAATATCTTCTTTATTAGTGCATTAGGCCATAAAATGTATTTTATGTTACACGTATTGTAAAATGTGATTATTTCAAAGGTATGCACGAAAGTAGTTATGTATCGCAGCACCATCCGCGAACGACACAATAAAGCTTCATGGGAAGGGGCTCACCGAACGCATACTGTAAACGCTCGGAATAAACCAGTTTCCTGTTACACAGAACCACACGCTCAAAATACCTAGGTTGTCTGACATTTCGATTGAACAAGAATGTAGATTTTTAGGGTTTTGCGTTACGTAAGGAATGTTGTGATGGACATGGCAAAAACAATATACATAATGAATTCTGCGTTGAATTTTACATGCAGGAAATTAGGTAAGTGAATGTTTTGAGGCGATATGGCGCTTGAGGTAGTACTTTCTCATGGTAGAATAATCACAATGGGCGCACTTGTGACGATTCTCAGGAGAATGCGCCATCTTTCTATGGCATTTGAGTCTAGACTTAACTTTAAACGACTGCTCACACTGATCACATTTGTACGGCTTTACATGTGTATGGATACTTTCGAAATGGCGCTTTAATGTCGATTTACAAATGGACGAGTAGTCGCAAATGGAACATTTGAAGGATTCCGTATCGGTGTGGTTAGATAGAATGTGGTATTTGAGGCTATTCTTCTTATTGGTGGAAAAGGAACACTCTTCGCAGGTGTAATGGTTATTGGAGTGGACGAATTTGATGTGCTGTTTCAAAGGAAAGCTTTCGTTAGTGGAAAACTCGCACAACAGGCACTGGAACCGCTTCTGAGACGAGTGAACGGACAGGACGTGGCGCTTTAAAATACGTCTCGTCTTCGTAGCAAATTCGCACAGCGAACAACTGAACGGCTTCTCGTTTGAATGCTTCGCAAGAACGTGGTTTATGAGATCTGATTTATGGACGGTGGAGTGCGGGCATTCTGAACACTTGAACGGTTTTTCCTTCGAATGTTTAGCGAACGTATGATTTACCAACGTCCGCTTAGTTAGCGCCGAGTAGCTGCACTGCTCACACTGGAATTTTCGGTTGTTCATGTGCTTCGATTCGATGTGGCTTTTCAGATTCTGGTTGATGGTGGTGCAGTAGTCACACTCAACGCACTTGTACTTTGTTCCATCCGCGTGTTTCGTGAGGATGTGGCGCTTGAAATACTTCTTATTGGAGGTGGAGAAGGAGCAGTCCATGCAGCGGAAGGCTTTTTTAACGGAATGCTGCGTCTGCATGTGGTACTCCAGGAGGTCTTGGATGTCCGTAGAATAGACACACTCTGCACACACGTACAGGTTCGGCCTTCCGCCACTTTCTTTGCTCCTGGCTGGCACTGGAGCGCTCGCAGGGGCCACAACAATATTTTCTGCAAAAAAAAACACGTTACAACTGGGTATGTAAATACAATAACCGAAGAGCATGATATACGATCGTAGGGGAATGCAGCGCGTTGTTTGGCTTGTTACCCCGCAACTGTCACTCCTGAGACTGAAACAATATGGCTGTCTTTGTTCTACAAGTTTGTACCAGGAGTGCTAGCTTCGAGGGGTGAGAAGTTCTCCAGCGTGCTGTTTTCCCCTACGTTCACAAAACATTCTCCTTGGTTTACACCACAAGAAATCGTGAAGTTGCACGCTTTAATAAACGACAAGCTAAGTTTTACAACACCTTTTCTGCTCATCACTCAGTGGAGCGTTGGCTTCTACTACAACTGACGAGAAACGGAGCTGTTTACGGTATACGTTTCTGAATTTTCTCTCTTTCAGGAGTCTGTTTGGGAGTCTTAGTTTCAGGAGTTTTACTGTAGTAGTAGATAGAAGTTTTACTAGCGCTTCAGAGGCACACTGCCCATATCGCGCCGTCTATAATTATTATTATAACTATTATCATTATGATGATTAACATTATACTTACCAGAGAACCCAGGCTGTCAAAAATGACAGCAAAGAATTTGTGATGATCCGTCTTCATTTATCATAATTTCTTATCGCCTTCCCTATGTAGGATGTACTGTAACTGGTAATATGAACTATGGAACATAGCTACATAACAGATAAGCATACCAGGCTGAGTAACGCCAAGCTTTCCTTCGGTGATACCCTACACTGAAAAAACAATATTTATTTTTTAGATTGCAGTCAATATTGCTTCTAACAAATACTGAGCTCCGTATCCAGGATACTCGATGGTGTCATATAGCTCGGAAGTCTTTTTCCTCAGGTGAAATGTTGCTCCGTCGAAAGAAGAATTCAAATTGGAGAAAGTTAATTGCTGGAAAGAAATCCCCGTGTTCTTAACCCGCCTGCAGACTGCTGAAGAATATCTTACTATGTGCTTCGATGATGATGCAATCAATAAGAACATCAGTGTCAACTCAGGGCAGCTGAAGTTTGGGTGAAGAGAACTTCAGAAGAGAGTACAAATCTGCGTAAATGATAAATTTCTTGGCTATAGAAAACCTTTATTCAAAAAATTTTTAGAACTTGCAACCCTGGATTCAAGTTTCATTTTTAACTCCAAATATTATGTACAGCGTGATGGGTTAGGTATGGGTGTACCCTTGGGTCCGACATTTGCTAATATTTTTATGTGCTTTCATGAAAAAATCTGGCTCGACGGTTGTCCCACTGACTTTAAACCAATACTTTCTAAGCGCTATGTCGACGACACATATCTTTTATTCCGAGAACCTTGTTATGTACAATTATTTTTAGACTACCTCAATACTAAGCACAATAACATCAGATTCACGAGTGAAATAGAGCAGAATAACAAACTTTCCTTTTTAGACGTATCTGTTCAACGTGTAGATAATTGTTTTAGTACATCTGTT
>LQNS02277096.1:7794089-7806754 GCA_001587735.2 Parhyale hawaiensis | reverse complement strand
GAAGGATTAATTGCTTCCGTAGTGTGAGCATTACATCTTATTTCGCGTGACGAGAAAGTTCGTAAAACCCATCTACTCCATCTTTTTCCCACAGCGATAACTCTAGCAATATGTTCTTCGAACGTAGCATCGTCTTCCAATTTCACTCCGAAGTCTCTTAAAACCCGTCTTTCTCTCAATTTCATGCCCATCGCTGGTGGTATATTGCGTGGATTCAAAGAGTGGTTGATTTTTTCCATATCTTAACAGTTCAAATTTTGCTTCATTAAAGGTCATATTATTTTTTACCGACCATTGGCAGATACCGATTATGATTCTGAATTTTCTCAGTTCAGAAACTAACTCTGTTTTGCAGTTATCTATTTGGAGAGTTTTATAGAACAAACCTTTCGGAAACGGCTGTCCGCCCTCCGGACGAGGGCATGGGATTCCTTCAACCGGGTCCACTCCAAAATCAAAAGTGATTTTCTCTTTAGGATCCAACTCCTCACACTTGACCTCTTCCTTGACAATTGCTGAGGGCGACAGGGGAGCCGCCTCCAGTAAAGCCTGGAAACAAATTACAAATCTCTAATAATTATGACAGGGCAATTATTTAGTTACCAATAAATATAATAATATACAATAAAAAATAAGAGACTATGTTTAACATATCTGTCCACACAAAGTAACATCCTTTAGAAGCCCGCATGTACCATGAATGTGTACGTAGCTAGTTATGAAGTTGAAGTAGGTCGCTATATTGCACCCTATAATACATAAACTTGGGGCTGTCTCCAAGGCAATTAACTTGGCATTAACATCTGAAACTTAACCTAAAGTAGTAAAACAAGCACTTGTAACTTGAGTTCTCGTTAAGTTGAAGCTAGTGAGAATAGATCACTGCAATGGAACTGCCCCATATGATTAAACTTCATTTTTGTTCTTATGCATCTTGTTATTTTGTTTGATTTACAAAAGGACCATAAATAACGTGAATAAAATAAAAATATTTACAGCAGCGCAATTGAAGTAGATATTGGCACAAGTAAAGAGTACGAGCCGACGTAGTAGCTACTACAACAAAACCATAATCAAGTTTTTCTTTTTCTCCAAGGAACAGCCCTGCCGACCAGGATTGGGTACCTACTGCCAAAGATGCTGATATTGGATCGAAAACGGACATTGCAGGTTCAGTTGTCAATGTAAGGGTAGAGCTTCTTATTTGAACATTGTTTATTCTATGGTAAATGAATGCGGTACAGTACCTAATTGCTACGGTACCTGTGTAGAAGCTGTGTATGGTATAGGTAATTCTATTCTCTATGGAAGTTGTAGACTTGGTACAGTGTTGACGGCTTGGTAATTGTAGGATTAAGATACTACGAAAGTATAGGTATGCATTATAAATAAAAAATATCAATAAATTAGGAAGGAAATATTTCCACGTGAAAAAGTCAACAGCTACAATAGACAATGCAGATGTCAAGACTAGATATGACGAAGAGGAAAGAACAATAAACATGTAGTAGCTATGGCAAACAGAAGGGTTAAAAGCATTGGCTCTCAAACAGAAGAAGAGCATATACTGTTGGATAGTAGACACTGTCATGAGTAAAAAAAAACAGTTTACACTATAGCTACACGGTCTATGAATGTCTAGGCCAACGAAGTTTTTCATAAAAATTAATTGTACAGGAAAAATATACAAACTTGGGCTCCCTTTCTCTAGCAAATTTATTTTCCTTTCTTATAGGATTAATGCTACTTGATATGTAGGTACCTAGCTTATGAACAGCAATATGTGAGAAATGACAAACCTACAATATAAACAGGAAGAGCAGGTCAGGAAAGAAGAGGTAGCTCAGAGCAAGGCATCATCGGTACAAATAAGAACTGTAACTCACGCAGTGCTCCAAGCAACCGTTTTCATACACAAATTCATCAGCGAACACTTCTGTAGGCTCGGCCTTCACGTCCACAGCTGCTGACTGACTCGGACACTCGGTCCACGAAACGTCCTCGATTTTCACAACCATCGGCGCGGAGAACCGCTGGGGCAGCTCTTCTTTGATGGCCTGAGCCATTTTCAAATAGGCTCTACTCTTACAAGAGAATATCGATGGCCTTAGCCATTTTATAAATATTTATCACAGCGGAGGAACTATTCTAGAACTTTGGCACTTGCCTAATGTCTATAACAGAACTTGCAAATGAACTCGCACATTTGCTAATCATCATCATTTTTACTGGTCTAACAGGCTGTCAAAAATGACAGCGAAGAAATGAAATCGACAGCTTGCCAAAGTTTAGGGTGGTGGCCAACGCTACATTGCGGCTGAAAAAAAAAGAAGCGCGCACAAAGGCACTGAGAAAATACGAGTTTTAGTAGTAGTAGTTGTAGAAGTTTTTACTAGCGCTTCAGTGGCACACTGCCCATATCGCGCCGAACTATTCCTGTGTTTAACCACAGGCTCGTGCGCCGACTAGGGCGCGTTTTAAATTGTCAATGATTTTTGTCTTGGCTTTTCTGCTGGTAGGTCTCAAATGGTCAGTGCGCTACTGACAGGAAAAAGCCGCAAGTTGTGCATCTCCAACCCCCGGGCACAGCTGAACGCTTTCGCTCAGCTAAGCCGCACAGGGGAAAGAAACGAAATACAAGAAGGTAGAAGTCTAGCGGGAATAGGTCAGCCACCTCGATCGGCAGCCCACCTCCCGAAACAGAAGGGGAGGCATTGAGAGCCTACCTAAATTTACATAACTAATCTCGTCAGCAGGAACTGCGGCAAGCTGCAATATCTGCGGAAAAGGCACTCGGGAACCTTAGGTGTGTGAGGCCCAAATATATTATGGCAGGGAAAGAACCGGCAAATGCGAGTTTTAAAACTCCACTTTCTCCGTCTCATGCATAGTCAGGCTAAAACGTTTCAATGTTCAACTTGGCTAAGTTTTTTTTTTTTCTTTTTTATTGTTTCCTGCTTCAGAATTGGGAATGCAGCTCTAGCAGATGTGAGTTCGTTCAAGATTTAAAAAACAAAATGCTGAAGGAAAACAACAGGGTTGCCGATTTGGCATTGGAACTACAGATTATTGTATTTTTGACTAGTGTAAGCCTCCGTTTCCAGTATGACAGCGATCCTAGAGAGAGATTTATTATTACGGTACAGTAGGTATATTCCTAGTCTAAGCCTCCCTACCCACAGAGTACGCTGTGATCCAAAGAGAAGAAGAAAGAAGGGGCAAAGAATGCCCAAGAGAAATGTGGAACGTGCATGGGAACAGTAAGTCGGGAAAAAAAGAGGAAGAACAGAATAAAGCATGGGCAAGTAGGAGAATAAAATCAGGAAGGAAGCAAAGTACAGTAGGCACGAATGACAGACATCCTGAAGGCCTAGCTAATGGCTACGCAGGCACGTGCCGTCAGGGTATGCAAGGAAGGCAGTGCCTACCCTGCAGGAGAGAAGCAAGCAGTTACATTTCATAAGACAACAAAATTATGACCGTCAATTAGTACATTTATAACGCAGAAAACGCATATTATTGCATTCTTGTACGTAAGGTAGGCATCATTTGCCTACACATCACCACTGTGATAAAGCTAAGGCTATTATTGTACGATGCACGTGGCATCACACCGAGCGGCAGCGTTGAGAACCAAGGGGCGGTAAAGGCAGAATTGTGTGTGCCTTCGTGCAAGGAGGTTTAATAGACCAATAAATCTCCTTGCACTCAGAGCAGTTGCCAGTGTGTGCCAGCGCTCGGGCGTCTCGGTTACAAGTTTTATTGACCGGTTTTGACTAGTTACATCTCATTTTGTTTTCAATTTATCCTTTATTACTGTGCAATAAAAACTATTTGTCAGAAGATATCTTCAGTGCTAACTGAAGATACACCAGAATTTAACGAATCTCATATTGTTTGATTAGCTGATATCAATACATTTGAATATTAAGTAAAGAGAGCTATGAAAACTTATAAGAAGCGTATTTAAGCAAATTTCACAATGGACTGCGACAGTGAGGCAAATCAGTTTCATCTTTGTAACGTTAGATTTTCGTATGCGTCCTTGAATAGACATTTCAAAGTGCTGTGAAATTTCTGCAACTAATGTAATTTACTAGAGAGGGCGACTTCTGCAGTGAAAACAATGAAAAGTTACACTAGGAGCAGAATGACTAATAAAAGACTTACATCACTTACTTTAACTTCTATTGAAAAATTAACTTAAGAAATTGGGCGAAAATCCATCTTTTGACTTCTATGAGAAAGTAACAGATTCTTTGCTACTATAAAGAGAGCACTTATTATAGATTTTCTCTGCAAATAGCCAAATATAGTTTTTAAGTGAACACAATACCTTAAAAATTTCCACATTCCTTCAAATATTTTGAAAATGCCTACCCGGAGCACATTCTCATATTCTCATGGCACGTGCCTGTGGCTAAGGTAACCTACACAACCCCCCCCCCCTAAAACAGGATGGGCGAACCTAAACTAACCTAACCTAAGATGTTGCAACTCAGAGTCAACGCGCATGCGAACAGCAACTCGGGAAAGAAGAGGGAGAAGAGAACAAAGCGGTATTATGGGTATGAAAATGGAAGGCACCGGAGTGGGCACGAAAGACAATGTCCAAAAGAGGGAGAAGAGAACAAAGCGGTATTATGGGTATAAAAATGGAAGGCACCGGAGTGGGCACGAAAGACAATGTCCAAAAGGTCAAGCTAAGGCTTAAGTAAACTACAGGATACCTCTAGGGTTCTGCTCCCCATAATATAGGATGGACGAACCAAACTAACTTAACCCTATGGCCCAACCCATGCCCCTGGGGGGAATGGGGGTCCTTCCCCCAAAAGCGCCCAACTTCCAACTGAGCTCAGGAGTAACAGAGAGGCTGGGCTACCCCAAAGGCTCATCAATGACGTCACTGGTGGCAAATTATGAATTATTTCAGCCTATCAGAGGCCGCGCAACTTCTGGGCGACTCCCGCCATTGGCACATGCAGTCGCTTGTGGTACGCCATTGGTTGAGGAGAGCCGCAAGTTTGGATTAGTGAAACACACGAAATGTGTTGTCTCAGTGAGAAAAAAACACCGAATATCTAATTGAATTAATGCATTGTATTCCTAATAAGTTACCTTGTCGATAAGTATTTGCCGCTCATATTTTTATATTATATTACTGCACTGTATGCGAAACTAGATAAATGGAAATATGTGCTACACAAGAGATTTAGGAAGATACAAGTTTGTATCCTGGGGGACACCCTTTGACTTTGCATGAACAGTATTCCCGGAAAAAGCTTGGCATGCTTCGCGGCTTACCTACACAATATCTGAAAGGCGCGTTACGTCTGAAAGGTAATTCGGAGAGACGACTGCTGGCACAGTCTGGGACACGACTAGGAACACGCACTAGTTAGCCTTAACGGACTGAATACGGTGCAATTGCACCCCAGGTCTTCCCACCCCTTAAAGCATTATTGGACCCACAGCAGACGTGACTGGCAGCATCTTCGACCTGTTCAGGGTCTACCTGAGTCTGGTTCGTTGGGAGAGATTCCGAAGATAGCCCAGGCAGCTATCCGTTACGGCCCGCGAGTGATACCAAGGACCGTGTGCAGAGGCAACGCACTGCCAGGGCCAATCACTGTAGGCCGGTCAACACATGCCGAACGGCTCGCGAGAACCACTGATGACTGTGCGCACAAGCGAACCCTGACGTCAACCCGGAAGAGCATTAACTCCTTGGTGGAGATAATTAGGATATTTTCCGGGTCCACACAACAGGATCGCGACCAGTCATTCAACTGCACGTGCGGATTACCTCAACCAATGGCGTGCTGCAACCGGCAGCGTCGACCAATGGCAGAACTCGCCCAAGAGTTGCCCAACCTCTAAATACTTGGCTGAATTTGCTATATGACCAGAGGTAATGTCGTCAATGAACTTGTCAAGTATTGTATCTTATCCATAAATCTTCAACACCAAATGCCTTGTCGATCTTCAACTTGAAATAGCTGAAAGATGAAAGTCCATTCCAATCGGCATTGTTAGAGCATCAACTGTCCTATTTCCCGCGTTGCAAATAATAAATAGATACAAAATATATGGGACTGGCCAGCAACTCTAGTCAATTTGATGCCTAATGTCTCATCTGTGTCCAAGATTCAGTTAGCTTATTGCCTACATTTGTCATTTGTGTATGTATACCACCACGTTCGTCAGAAGTAACCACACGTCGTGTTGGTACGTATGTACACAACTTAGAAACCAATATGTTGAACTGGTTATTAGGACAGCATATGCAACTACGCCAAGCGTTAAAAACTGTACAGATGAATATTCAGATCAGTAAAATAGGCTTCGCAAAATAAATGAGTAAAATTCGTGAAAAATAAAGCAGCTTGATGAACCAAGACACTAGGTGTTTCATGACAAAAGAACAGCTGCAGAAACACTGTTCTGAGTTCGCTGGCAAAACAGGTAGCAATGTAGAGAAAACAAACCTGTAAAGAAACGCACCTTAAATCATCTGCCAGACACCAGCGATTTCGGGACCTGGGGGGCATCGCTCCCCCAACAGGAAAGCTATCAACACAAGGAGTAACTTCGACCATAGCAGGGAACCTTAACTTTCTTTTAATTTTCCCAGAGAACTTAAAAAATCGCTTTGTAAACCTAATGAGGAGGTGGTTTTCGAAAAAACTTACATAGGCATGTACTTCAAAACAACTTTCTGAAGCTAGTTCCGACGGAGTTCTGGAAAAGTATCAGCAACAACCCTCTTGACCTAGTCTCCGGGTGGTCTTGGAGAAAGCAAATCAATAATCACTTGCTAAACCCAGTGAATAGGTAGTTCTAGCACAATATTACTAGAAACCAAGTTCTAAACCTAATTTGGAGCTAGTTTTGGAATAACATCACTAAGCCAATAATTAATTGTATGTTTCCAACATGTTTTACAAAGTGGATCATTATTACTACGCTGATTCATAATTTGGATATTACTGTTTTAATTACAGTTACCGCATTTGCGAAAGAGCAGTTTTGAAATTACTTAGGATAAAGAAAGTCGTGCTGTTACCCTCCATGGTCAAAGCAAGCCCCAATATGGTAAGCTTCTCCTGCTCCCTGAGGAACTTAAAAATCATAGTCTATGTTGGCGCTTTCCTACCGATGGTATTCTCTCACGTAATACATCACACTAAGCGAGCAGCCCACGAGTGGGGCAAGTCATCATGAAAAAAGAGCAATAGATTAGATTAGCTGGCAGTAGACAGATCAGCGGGTTCATTCCCAGATAGGAGCCGGAACACACGCTCCAGCCCTCTATGAGCTATTGCCGTTAGGTCGGATAATATAGATATATCAGGTTGAAGTGACAAAGAAGAAGAAGAAGAAGTTAAAAAATTAAATAAATAAACTATGCCAAGCTCGTACAAACACGATAAGTTGCGTCAGACTACCAGGGATTCA
Organism: Parhyale hawaiensis; assembly: GCA_001587735.2. NCBI lineage: Eukaryota > Metazoa > Arthropoda > Malacostraca > Amphipoda > Hyalidae > Parhyale > Parhyale hawaiensis. The sequence continues at coordinate 7,799,296 of LQNS02277096.1, read as the reverse complement.
GAGACGTTCGTGTCGTAGGGGCATGACCGATGATGGCTTAGGGTGGTCTCTGAAACTCTAGACGCTAAGAGTTTGTGAGTCCTGGAGGGAGAGTTCGTAGCTGTGAAGGGTGTTGCTCCAAATTTTTCTTAAGACGGTTTTTAGAAGCTTCATTTATAACATACGAAGCTAAGTCCCTTGACATGTCTTTTATTTTTAAAGAGTGAGGAAAAGGAAACAAGAAAAAACAAGGCACCCATGCGCAAAGAAACAGCAAGTGGGGAAACACAAGGAAAATCACTCTAAAGATTGTTGATAGAAACAGGAAAAAGAACTCCAGGAGGAAAAGTAGCTTACCACCACCGGCGGTCCAACTCACGGGGAAGTTGCAAAAGCAAAAAAGATCTACGTATATACCTAACATTACAAACTAACCGTACAACAGGAATAGCCTCCAAATGCAACAATCTCTCCGGTAATGATCAAAGGTTGCTCTTAGGGGTGCATGAGGCACAAAAATATTCCGACAGAGCTAGGGTCCGCCAGAATATCCTTCTGAAGGGTCAACATCTGCTAATTCATACTTCAAGTGCAGAAAAAGTAGAAAGGAGAAATTGTATCTTGTGCTCAGGCCATGTCAAGTGCACGATTAGAACCAGCGGCCAGGTTTCTTCATTATTCGATACGAGGACGATATAACAGCGATCTACTCATTCGCCAATAATGGCGCTGGTATTCAAGAAATAGGTAAAGCATATACTATACAGTATACAGAATTTTAAGGATGACAGCTGTCATTCGATGGCATACTTCTGCAAGGTTATACAACAGGGGTGAGCTACCCTAACCAAACTAAGCCAGTTTCACTTTTCTCATAACCCTCACGAAAATGGAACACGTAAAAATCTTCGTAAATGTTTTGGATTTATTATACATAAACATTCATTACAGCAAGAAATAATTGGCTACATAAGCTTAATATACACGTAATACATCACAGTAGGATATAGCTGCGTAAATTTATGGAATACATAACTGTAAATATTACAAGAAGAAAAAACTACGCAAATTCACTGAATACATGTATATACATAAATATACATATTAGAATAGGAACTGAATGTATTACGTTATGGATTATTTGATTTATAACTATACATTTATGTGACTAGAAATGTACAATATCATAGATTAGCTCATAAAATTAGTATGTGAAGTTGAAAGCGCAAATAGGATTAAGATTAACATGTTTGGTATGCGGAGAATACACAGTCGTTAAAAATCACAGTAAAGACATGAGACTGACATCCCCATAACATTTATGGCTGTGGTCATATTATTATTGTGGTCACGGCGCCGCACGGGCTAAGACTGCAGCTTCCACTTGACATGCTGAAGGTGACGGCCCTTAATTCCCTTCAGAAAACAAAATCTGGGCAAACAAAAAAGTCTCGCGCCGGAAGACCATTACGCAGAGGGGAAGTTGGGAGGGTAATAGCGTTGAGTCAACCGTTTCGGTATATTTCTGCACCGAGGTCAACCAACACAACTACCTGCAAGACTGCAGTTACAGCTCGATTCCTTCGGGCAGTTTTTGAGTGGAAAGACATTTATACCAAAATATACACAAGGGACGAAAGCGTTATCACTTCCCCCATTTAATACGCGGGTGATAATCATCACATAAATATTTTAATATTTGGCTTCAAAGTACAAACAAATTTGCAGAGATGATAGAAAGAAACTGTAAGCAATATAAACATAACCCTCGGGTACAGCTAACAGAGATACAGAGCAGGATAAATTTCCCGTCCAGCCAGAAAAATGTCTAACGAGCAAACAAATGTATGTCTACCAAAGGATTCACCTACCGTATTTCCCGAGTCATAAGATGCAAATTGTTTCCTAATAAGCTAAAAAAAAATTAACCGGCGTTTTAATACGTGAAGATCAAGTTGTAGGTATCTTTGCCAAAAACTGGATTGCTAATCACAGGGTGCGTGTTATCGCTTGTGACGTCTCATGACACGATACATGCGGTAAATGTCTATAGCTAATACTGCTGGAGAACATTTGGGTCATTTCAAGATTGAGCAAATTAACGAGAATAAAGCTTTTTTTCGCGGTTTGGAAGTAACAAAACGTACCATCGCCTGACGTCAGAAGATGTCGTGAGAACTTGTTTCAACAGAACTTCTAATGCTCCATTTCGTTGCTAGAGCAGAGATTCAAATTAGGCCGGGGCCACACTATGCACTCACACAATCTGATGCAAGGATGCAAGACTCGAACATCATTAATGTTACCGTATCGATGCTACAGATTTTAAATATGAATCGACATCGCGCTCGACCGGCACATCCTGGCAACTAAGTTGGGTGTATACATGTATATGCGGCCTACGGATTAGAGCTACACCTATACGAAACCACATACACTGAGCTCCACAACCTCTCATACGACAAAAAAAGGCTTAGAGGGGCGCATCTGCACCTCAGATCGAGGTCTGTCTTGGGCGTGCAGTGCCTCTCAAGACACTCGTCGTGGAGGTAGCATCAATGAGGTTCAACAGAAAAGGAACACTGGCTTTTTCCGCCTCCCCCCCCCCTTCCCAGGTTCACGCAGCTCATTTTTTCTCCACGCCGCGCTGGGAGCTGCAAGCTTGGCAGTTAATATATGTATGAATGATCAGAGTCCTGGGACCTCACAATAATTTAGCTCAAGCGCGCTCCTCTTATATGACCTCCATGGTTCGTATCTAACTAAATATCGTAAGTGGAGCTTGTCCGCAGATTTGCATGTGGTGCAACGAGCTGGTATCTCACACACCTACCCGCACGAATGCGACCGGGCCGCACAGGCGTCAAACTCGCCATGCGCTATGTACGTTTGCAACGATTCTGTGAAGGTGCATCAAAGTGCGTGCGGGCGGCGCTCAAGTTCGTGTGCTGTGCTGCTCGCTGTATTGCAGATTAGGTTAGATTTGGTAAGGTTAGGTAAGGTTATGTTACGTTAGGTAAGGTAAGGTTAGGTAAGATTACGTTAGGTGAGGTAGGATTAGGTTAGGTAGTGCTTTTCGCGGTTGTGACGCGGCAAGAAAGCTTACTTGAACGCACGCACAGCGATGAACGTACACAGAAAGGCAAGTTTGACGCCAGTGCTACCGGGCCACTGTTTCCCTTGCCCACCCCTCGCCACGGATGACTTTGAGCTGCAACCTCCAGGCTACTCGTTATCTATTTAACATTCTAGGGTTGTACGAAGCTACGAGTTTAATCGAGGACTCACGTTACTGCCCTTATTTGACGGCAGCCTTTTTTTGTCGTCTATTTGGATATTGTGAAAGTTGTGCCTATCTAAAATCATCCTATATCTTTAATAAACAAAATTACATTGATAACATTTGTAAGGTTTCTCGTTGGAATGCACAGTATTGCTATGCAGTTTCAAAACAGATATTATTACAGTAGCACAATGGCGATCAGGTAACTCCCATGACAATCCCTTATGTGATCACATGCGATGTGGTCTTATAAACTTCATTTGGAATTGGATACAAAGAAACACTTCTTGCAATTGAAACGATCGAGTGTCCGTTGCTTCAAAATTTTTCAATGGTGAAATTTGATCTTTCTAGGAAGAAAATAATTTCCCTAGTAATAAACGATTCATTTTTATCGATTAGCTTTGAGTACACGCGGTAGCTGTTTACTCAGCACTGCAGCGTTCGGTGACTTCAGAAACAAGTCTTGAGGAAGCGTATGACTCGTGACTAGTAAAAATATTGAGTATTCTTTCTCGAGTTAAAGACCATTATATATTCCTGAGCAAATGAATTGTTCATTACCTAGTCCTAAGCAAACAAAAACTTTTAGGTTTTACACATCTAACACACATAACCAGGTACTGTACTTCCCACTTCTGAGACACAACCAGTGACTTTACACTTTTGAGACGCATAACCAGTTACTTTACACACCTGAGCAGTGGCCGAAATAATAATGTTCCAATTTCCACCATTGAAAAGCAGAACCCCATATTTAATACAGCGGTGGGTAAACTTTTTGGCTTAGAGGCCACATGGACGTCTGAAAAGTGGCAGACGGGTCTCGCAAGCACCCAGTGCATGCGATTGCTTGTCAAGCATTAAAAACTTTAAAAAATAATATAAGAACATAAAAATAACATGAAACACTGAAATAACAGAGGAAATGAAAAATATAATATTTTTGCTGTAGATATGCAATTTTTGAATAAACCTCATCTATTTATAATATCTAGGTATTTAAAACAGGCTAATGTATCGAAGATCCCAAAATCTTTGGCGAGCTGGATGTGGCCCACGGGCCGTAGTCCGCCCACGCTAGACTTGATACAAGACGCTTGAGCAGCGTCCTGGTTAAATAGAACATCATTCAGTCCTAGGTAAGAAAGTCATCCAGGCTACTTTTGACTGTATGTTTCAATTGAATATGAACGTTGAGACCATCGCTTCTCTTTGTAGCAAAATCACAGTGAGGGCATTTGTGGGGCCTTTCATCGGAATGGGCAGTGCGATAATGCCTATTTAACCTCGTTTTAATTTTGACAGCAAAATCACACAGCTCACACTTGTAAGGCTTCTCCTCAGAATGCGCAGTGATGGAATGTCGCTTGAAATTAGCTGGGAAGGTGGTTGAAAACTCACAGTGAGGGCATTCAAAAACCTCCGCAGCAATGTGATAAGAGACGATGTGGTACTTTAGGCTGCGCTTTGAAGTGGCAACAAAAGCACACTGTTCGCATTTAAAGTCATTTTTTGTATGAACCAACTCAACGTGCCGCTTCAGAACAGTGCTGTTATTGGTGGAATACTCGCAACTTAAGCATCTATGCCTCCTCTCACTTGTGTGCGCTGTGAGAACGTGAATATTTAAACTTCGTTTCGTTTTCGACGAAAATCCGCACTGCGAGCAATGAAATGGAGTTTCGTTCGAGTGTCTGGCAGCGATATGGTTAACTAAGGAAGTTTCAAAAGCAGATGCATAGTCACACTGCGAGCAAACAAACGGTTTCTCAGTAGAATGTTTGGCACGTATATGGTTATTAAGGGTCCGTTCTCTGACTGCAGAGTAAGTGCATAGGGAACACTTGAAATCCCTTTTATCCAAATGCTTGGAGTCGATGTGATTCTTGAGATTGCCGCTTGTTCCAGTAGAATAGTTGCAAAGAGAGCACTTGTGTCGCTT